>JAQGBT010003111.1:0-20885 GCA_034698585.1 Disparrhopalites patrizii | reverse complement strand
CATATTTTAGATATCCGAAATTTAAATTCGTATTCATAAGTAGGAAAAACGCGTATTTTAATTCGAATTTTAATCCAAATTTTTTCGGATGTCATTCCCCACTGATTATGCAACTTAAGCAGTTGTACATAAATAGCTACATACATATGCACATATTGGCTTACATTTTGTTTATAAGAAGTTATTTATATTTCGACTAAGTGTAAGGCCTCAAAATAGGCTTACAAGCAACATACACCACACTGTAAATGCATTCGAAGTCGAATGGGAAATCAATCAAGGGAAGTATGAATAACTGTAGATGTTATAGAGAAATGTTATTGCACAGAACGTATATAATTTTGGGGCAAAGTGATAATAAAGTACAAAAGTCCCGTTTTAATTATTTGCATTTTAATGCAAATTACAGAATTCTATTTCAAACTTGATAATTTGGCTACAGCGCGGTGTTTTTTTCCCCCATTTTGCTCACTTAAAAAATGAATGTTGTTGTGGGGAACTATTCTAGCAATAGCACTATTCTATTGTGAAGGGCAAGGGAAAATACATTATTGCAGACAAATTTTGAATTATTTTATTTTTGTATGAAATTTAAAAAAATTATTTAACAAAAACAATTATTTATTTAACAAAAATTATATTTTTGTATGTACATAATTACATACTTATACATACGTATATATATACATATATACCTATATGCATATAATTTTGTATCTTATTACATTTAAATACGTACTACGCTTGATAAAAATCATACGAATCAGCGTGCCACGTGTCCAATGCGTTACATAATGTAAGTTCTGCCAAATCTTCCTGCTCAAGGCTAAATTCGGTACTCTTGATGGGCTATATGGCCGTATGGGTCATGAAATCAAAAGAGCTAATTTAATGAAAACTGACAGCTAGAGCTTCATATGACGGACATGTAGTTTTAAATAGCATGATCACTGACAATACAAGTGTGTGAGATCAGTATTTGCATAAAAGAAGGGTATTGTTCCAAAGCGGTTTATATTCAGAAATTAGATTCTGATGTGCAAGTTTTCTTAGGAATTTGATTTAAAGCTCCTCAGTGGACGTTTGGAGAAGTTATCTTGTTAACGATGCCAAATTTTTGGTTAATTAAAATACATAACTACAGTCATAAATAGTTTGTTGCCCCCTGACCCTGACAGCGGTTGTCATATAGACTTAATCCGTTTTGAAATTGTGCCATTGTGCGTCGTAAACCTCCTTATGCAAAAACGTCTTGTTCCTTGTCCTTATTTGTATGTGGGTAAAAATCAAGAGGAAATCACACAAATGTCATCTATCCCCTTCACCCCGTATTTTGACTAAAAAAAATTAAAGGTGAAGCTCCAAAACGGTTCAAGTCCTATTTCTAAACGGATTTTGTTTTCAGGAATTGAAAGAGCTTCACTGCAGAAACTTAATTAAAAATACCAAAGGAAGGAAAGGACATGTTTCTCGTTTATATTCTCCGGAATAATACATTATTGAATAAAGGCAATTTTCATTTCTTCTGAAAATTTTGCGAAGTGTTTTTAAACCATTATGGAGCAAGCATAAAATAATGGTCGACACAATTATTTTATTTATTAGTTTCGATGCATTTTTCCTCTACACGACATATGTATGTATCTACGTAGATATAATTGAAAATCAGCCAAAGAGAGAATCCTGCATTAAAATCAGATTCTATTATTGGGACAAAAAGAAAAACTTGTTTCAGGAATTTCCAAGAGAGCCAAAGAAACCGGTAGGGATGCTTACCGTATCTCAGTCATAACTCCTGCACTTGCATCAGTCCAATCAATACATGCATGTATAGGTTCACAAAAATGAGCTTTTCGTTCAAACTTGATACATCCGTACTTTTAAAAACCTGCTGCAAGCCAGAGGTTATTCAATCTTCACCTCTCCTGCCAGGGAGTAAAGACATTTTTTTCTCTACTTCGAGCCTCCTTCAAATCCAAAGGTCGAAAAACAGAGCTGCACAAAATTTATCTGCAACTGTCAGTATTAAAAATTAATTGGAAATTTTTGGCTAAAAATCAACCCGGCAATGAGAGGATTATTACGTTTTCTGGCTGTAGCCACAGCGTTCACCTTCTGCCGGGGTGAAATGGACCAGAATATGCGAATAAATCTCATGGACGTGATTTCCCAGTCGAATTCTTATTTCTCCTCTGATTTATACGAGGTATTTACTTTGTGCATAATTTTTAATAATAATAAATTTTGAAAATGTATGTATAATAAAGCTATGTCTTAATTTTCGTTTATTCATAACATTTTGACTAATATAAATTATAACTGATTTCAAAAATAAAGTAAATAATATTATCGTTAATTAAACGTTAGTAATTTAAGATACATCAAACAAATAGCAGTATTTTCAAAGCAAATTTTTAAATTACGGAAATATTGTTGCAGCAACTCCGCGAACGCCAATCCAATGGAGGAAATTTCGTCATCTCGCCCTTCAGCCTCAGCGTCCTACTCTCCACCATGAATTGTGGGAGCCGAGGGACCACCGCCAAGGAAATCACGGCCGCCCTGCGACTCACTGGACTCAATCAGACGGACATCTTAACTGGCTTCAGCGATATGGTTCAAGCCATCAATGTTAGCACTGCTACCTGAACTTCTCATTTAATTATACCGTAAACTATTCTGTTTCGACAATAGTTCCGCCAAAATCAGCAAATTTTTCTGAATGTAGTGAAAAATCGACATGAAGAGCAGAAGTTTCTGTAATAACAATTTTGAGAAATTTTGGGAGCATTTTTTTCCGCCGATACAGAGAAAACCGTTGTAGAGAGAGCCGGTATAAAGAGCTCCGTTAAAGGAAGTCAGCTGCACCAATTTTGGAATTATAAATTTCCGAACAGAAAAGCAAAGCATTATGAACGTTGTGAATATTGTGAAAGACGCTGATAAATTTGTGTTTGAAATTCGCAGAAAAAATCCGGAGTGACACTAAATACGGCCAATGCCATTTACATTGACTCCCGCTTTACCCTCCGCAAGTCCTTTGAGGACACCGTCCGAACGTATTTCCAGAGTGACATCAACCAGATCCCGTTCCGAGACGTGGAGGCAGCGGCGTCCAAGATCAATGCGTACGTGGCCAAGAAGACGGACAACCGCGTTAAAAATTTAATTCGTAGTGGTGAGCCCTTGTAAAAATTTCTTTTCTTTGATGTACTAATTTTTGCATACATAAAACCTGTATAATATTCCAATAGCGGAGCTGTCCCAGGATACGCAAATGCTCCTGCTCAACACCATTTACCTAAAGGCGGAATGGGAGAAGCCCTTTGACACGACACGGACGGACAAACGTCCCTTTTATAATCTGATCAACCAGCCTACGGACGCCACCTTTATCCACTTCGACGGGGAACTCCCCTATGGGCATATTCAGGAGTTGGAGGCGGAGGCGGTGGCCATTCCTTATAAGAAGGAGGAGGATTCCGAACGATCTAATTCCGGCGTCTCCTTCGTCATCCTCATGCCCACGAATGCGTCCGATTTTTCAAATTTTGAGAGAAAGCTCCGCGTTTTTGATCTGGCCTCCGTTCCCTCCTCACTCCAGCCACTTCCAATGGCGCTGAGCATGCCGAAGCTAAGGCTGGAGAGTGACGTGGACTTTTTGAATGAGGGCATCTTGAAGAGAGTAAGCATATGCTGATTTTTCCTTCAAATTTTTCCTTCCTGCAAATTTTTCCTGTAAATTTTTTCTGCAAATTTTTTGGGAATTTCAATGTATATACTCTACAGTAAATTTTATGGCGCAACTACGTATTGATTTATTAGATGGGCATCAAAACGCTGTATCAAGATAATGGGATGACGGGACCGTCGCCGGATTTTAGTGGTATGACCGAGCAAGCTCCGGGCTCATTGGCTGTCGGCATGCTCAAACAAAGGGCCGCCATGGATACTAACGAGCAGGGCACGGAAGCGTCTGTGGCCACATTTGGTATAAAAAATTCGATATAGATATATTCCCCATTACATTTCCTATGATATCTATAGACGACCATAATAGATGTTATAATGTTAGGTCAAAAAGTACCAACAATTTAGTGGCAAGAACCTTGGGCAGAGTGCGCAGCTCAAATTCAATTGAAATGATGCTGAGGCGGTTTCATTATCCTCTTTTTTGCGTTAATTGTCTTGAAAGCTGATATTATTTATATTTCAAAATTTGTTTATTTTGTTTACATTTCAGCCTCTATCGTCAACAAAATAATTCACAAGCCTTTTGCGGTCAATCGTCCATTCGTGGCCTACGTTTTCCATGCCCAGACGAAAACCATTTTGTTTCTCCTGCGAAAGGTTTCCCACGTCGAATCAAGAGTCAGTTAGAACAAACTTAATCCATGATGCGTGCACGTATACATACACTTTTATTTATTTTAAATAATGTCACTGACATGTATTTGAAAAGTAATTTAAAAAATTAAATCTGGGTGGAGACGTTCAAGATAAATGCATGTTAACTCAATAAACTAATAATATTCTGCAAGTTGTTATTTTCTAATTCTCCATCTTGTACTATATGGCAGAATTAGTTAGGTGTACGAGGTAATTTATTTTTCGTCTTTCCAATCATGGTTTTGCCAATAATTGTAAAATGCTTTCGACCCCAAATATGCAGTTAATGCATCATCAAGAAGCATACCGATGATGCGAATGAATCAGGATTGGTTTTGAATGTGTCGACGCTCTATTAATTGCAGAATGAACTCAAAATCTTCTTTGAAAGTAAAGGTGATGAAAGTGACAAAAATCCTGACAATGGTACTCACAGAAACTGACAGAATGTTCTTCTCTTCCTGATTCCTCGCCCAGAAACAATAATAATACATAATGAAATTATGAAATACAGAGACGGATTTTTGCAGAATATCATTGCCGGTGCAGTCAAAAAATCAGTATCAAAAGCGGGAATTATTGGCCAAGCTATGGCGGTTTTTCTTCATTTTTAAGTCTAAAACCAGTAATAACTCTGATTTTGAGCCACAAACGCAAATCCTTACAACAGATAAAACAATTACATATTTATACAGGCGCAAATTTACGCAGAATGCAGAATGCAGTAGCAGAATTTAAACAAATTAAGGTAAATTCTATTATAAACAAAATTTTATGATAAATACAAAAACTACTTCGGGCTCCACGCCGTACCTCATAATATGTCACACGTGCAGAGTTGAGAACGTTACATCATAATTCAATTTCTGATTTAAAATTCTGGACGATACATATAAAATACGTCTTAACACGGATGTTTCACGCTTGTTAGATTACCTTTCACCAAAAAGTATTAAATCCAACTATCAAGCGCAACAGTACAATGTATGTACATACACATGTATTCACAGCGCCAATCGTATTTTATGGTAATCAGTAATCACTAATCACGATGACAGCTACAGATGAAGATATATATGCGCATATATACATATACAGTCGTCTCACTCTATAACAGCACCCTATAAAGCAGCAAATTTTGCCCGTTATAGAGAAGTACCATTACAGTGGAGTCTCTCTATAACAAGTCTCTTTATAACAACATTTCTCTGTAACAGCATTAATTTTCCAGCCCCTTGTACATGTAATGTGCATATTTAATGTTCTATATAACAACTTTTCTCTGTATCAATATTTTTTGCTCTTCTCTTCAAAGTTGTTATATAGAGACTCCACTGTACATAAAATGGACATTTCTATGTTAACAATTGGAGAAAGTTTTTGAGGGGAGCATTTTTTGCTGCTGTTATAGAGTGAGAACTTTTATAAGTTATAAGGAGGGCCGTTATAAGGAGAGTCGACTGTATATGACTTCATTCCACTCCAAATTTCAGTTTTCTTCCTGACCTTGCCCTCACGTAGAATAAAGATTAAAGAACCAGTTTTGGATGACAATCACCAAGAGAAATCGGTGCATGGATGGCTCACATGAGTATACGTTTCAAAAGCAAGAGGATATATAGTCTACAACTATCCCAAAAATAATGAATATGAAACTACTTAGGTATACAGAAATTATCCAAGAAAGTCCTTTGATAAATACAGGCAAGGAAAGGAGACATGTGATTCACTACAAAAGATAAAAACAAACTAAATTAGTGACGATAGAAAGTGAAGTAATTGCCTTATCCATGATCCAGAGCCAAGACAGGGTTAACAGTAATTTGTATACGTGCACGTGAATATATTTAAGTATCAAATAGACGCGTGTAAGTGTCTATTTGACTCTCCTTGTCAATCCTTGTCATAATCCCGTGGAGATTCTTACTGTCGGGTCTCACTATGCTTCTCTTCCTCGTGGCCCTGATCCTTATTGTAGGGATCCTTGCCGGGCTTATCCTGTATGCCCGCTGGAACTATGGATTCCTGGAAAAACTGGGCATTCCCGTGGATCCCCCAACATTTATGCTGGGGAGTTGTCCCGACATTTATCGACGATTTCCAGCCCTAGAAGACATTCGGCGATTTAAGCAATTTGGACCCATCTTTGGGGTGAGGTTGAACATTCATTGGCGCTAGTTGATAGAGCTAAATAGATCAAATCAATTGTTAGCACTTTTCAAGTATACATTTTTTAAAGCAAAAAGCTTTGTCCAAAAAACCGTTTTGGAGAAGACAAATTTATGTAAGAAATAATGTACTGTATAACGATGATCTCTATGAGAGGTGAAAATTAATCATTTGAAAAAATTATTATTTAATTATCAGAATTAATCATTTAAAAATTTTTTAATTTAATTATCAAAATTAATAATTTGCATTTTTTTTATTTAATTGTAAAAATTAATCATTTGAATTTTTTTATTTAATTATCAAAATTAATAATTTGAATTTTGTTATTTAATTGTAAAAATTAATCGTGAATTTTTTTAATTTAATTATCAAAATTAATAATTTGAATTTTTTTAATTTAATTATCAAAATTAGTAATTCCAAATATTTTTACGTGCAGGTCTATGAAGGGAGGAACCCCCAGATTTTGATTGCTGACCCGGACTTGGTGAAGCGAATTCTGGTGCAAGACTACGACCATTTCCATAGTCGAACCACTATTGACTTGGGGCATCCCATATCAAACGAGATTCTGGACTATCTTCCAGGTAATATAAAGGAAAAAATGCCAAAATTTTTTTGCTTTAACTTCAGTCTGAATTAAAATTATTTTTTGCACGCTTAATTGTGAATTTAATTTGTAACGGAAAAATCATCTTAAAATTTGTTGCTACTATAGATGAAAAATGGAAATTCACCCGGAGTTTGCTCACCCCACAATTGACGTCAGGGAAGCTGAAACACACGTTTGAGACGTCGCAGGAGATTGCGCTGGAGTTCGTGGAAAGCCTTAAGAAGGAATGTGAAGGTGAACGGCTTCCGGTGGATTTCCGCAAGTATGTAATGCTATATATTATTCTATTGTTATAAATCCAGAGCCTTGGGAATTAAAACTGTTAGTTTGACTTTTCTTTTTTGCATTACCGCCACAAATAATAATTTAATAGTGATATATTTACTTACCTAATACTTATCGTTCTCCATAATAGCCGAGTTATAGCCGTGCTGGTTGACATTGTTGCCACGTGCTTGTATGGAATCGAGCTGCAGAATCGCAAGGACCATAATAACAGTTTCGTGGAGCTGCTCAAGACCATTTTGTGCGAGGAAGTCACCTACGATTTCCGCTACGTTCTAATTCGTACGTCTAATATTTATTCGTTTTTGTCACGTTCTGTTCTTTAACTATTCTTCGTCTTTTCATTTTCGTCATCCTATAATTTTCATTTCCTTTTCATCTCCATTTTGTTTCACTAATAGTCTCCTTCTTTGTTCCTTATTTGTCTCCTGCTGTTCCAAAAAAAAAAAGATATGACAGACCAACGGTATATGTAGTGAAAGACTTAAAAATAGAATTTAGACAAAAGCAACAAAGAGAGTGAAAATCCAGAGACAAAAAGTTACGAAAGGGACAAAAACAGATTAAAAAAAGGGTACAATTGTGAGTATGGCAATTTTGAATTGCATTAAAAACAATTTAATCTAATTACATAATCAAATAAAATTAGGATTAAATAATTACATTAATTATACAGTAAATAAAATTAAAATTAAATAATTACATTAATTATACAGTAAATAAAATTAAAATTAAATAATTGCATTAATTACAGTAAATAAAATTAAAATTAAATAATTTCATTAATTATAGTAAATAAAATTAAATAATTACATTAATTACAGTAAATAAAACTAACATTAAATAATTACATAACTGAAATAAAAAAAACAAAAATTAAATAATTACATAACTGAAATAAAAAAAACAAAAATTAAATAATTACATTAATTGGAATGAATAAAATTACCATTAAATAATTACATTAATTAGTTTAAATAAAGTTAACATAAATAATTACATTAATTAGTTTAAATAAAGTTAACATAAAATAATGACATTAATTAGAGCAATTAAGCAATTACATAATTAAAGAAAATAGCATGACAATGAAATAATTAAATTATGTTACATAATACATATTAATTTATTAATGAAATTACACAATATTAATTAATTGGTTAACTTAATTATATTTTGATTCAATTTAAACGAAGTAATCAATTCGTTCGATTTTACTTCTTTTTGGATTCTCAATAGAATTTCACTCTTATTGTCAAATATTTGAAAAAGAAATTTCTATTACCATTTCAACCGAAATGAAAATACACTACCAGCTCAGGAACTCACCTACTCACCACCAATCTAAAAATTTTAGGGTGAAAGTCAGAGTTGTGCACTAAAAACTATTGTTTATTTTGATTTTCCCCCAGAGGTGTTCCCATTCCTTAAAAAGTTCTTTCGCTCTTGGCCCTTCCCCACGAGCGGCTTGGAGCCCTTCCGCCAATTCATGCTGGCGTATTTGAGCAATCGTGAGCGGGAGGACGCTGTTGGTGGTGAAGCCTCCCGGAGGAACGATTTGGGCTCCGCCTTCGTCCATATGATGAAGAATGTCAATTCCCCCGAATTCAAGAAGGTTAACTTCAAGCCGGAAACGGCCATGGGGCAGGTCCTGGAGGTGTTCTTTGCCTCCTACGACTCCACCGGAACGTCCACAACCATGTGCATGTATTACCTGAGCAAGCACCCGGAGATCCAGGATCAAGTTCTGGAGGAGGTGGACAGGATCTTCGCCAAGTATGACAACCAATTAAATCCCAACGCCCTCAACGAGTTTGTCTTTCTTACGGCTTGCCTCAACGAAGCCATGCGCCTTCTGCCTCCTTTCATTCGACCAGAACGCCGGTGCACCAAAGAGTGGGTTGTGGAGCGTGAATATGGACGTCAGTTGAGGATCCCCAAAGGCGCCAACGTCCTGATTCCCATTTGGGCTCTCCATCGACATCCCGATTACTTCCCGGAACCGGATGAGTTCAAGCCGGAGAGGTTCCTCCCGGAGAATAGCAAGAAGCTTCATCCCTACGCATTTGCCACATTCGGGCACGGGCCGAAGAATTGCATTGGGATGAAGCTTGCCTACAACAACATGGTCACAATTCTGGCACATCTTTTCCGGGAATTCCGGGTAGAAGCCCGACCGGACACCAAGCTCCAGCTAAAGCCTGGCCGGTTGTTTGTGACGCAATTTCACCCGATTATGTTCGACTTTGTCAAACGGAAGGTCTGAATCTAGTTCAACAACGGAACTTGGACTTGCTTTGTGGAGACAAAATTACATGTACTCAAAGGGAACATATTTGCATGTAATTGAATGTATATTTGAAAAACTTTACATGCATTTAAATAGGAAATACTTTACTTGCATTTAATTGGGCAGAAATGTATGCTCTCATAAAGAGGAGATAATTTACATTTATATGACAAAAGCATGCATTTATTTTCGAAAACGGTATTTGTATGTATAATCATATAATTGAGAAACAAATAGATTCACTCAAACGGTAAAAAATTTATATGCATTTAATTTGGAGAAACGTCATACATACTTGGGAATTTAAAACAGTTTACCTGCATTTGAATGGGGGGGGGGAATCACACACTTTTAAATAAAAAAAATTATTTGTATTTGCATCGGAAAAAGTTACCGTTAAATGGGAGCAACTTACATGTAAGTATCTGCTTAAATCTTAAATGCAACAAAATGCACATAGAATGAACATAGAATTTTAATTGTTGGAAATATCCTATGGAGTCAGGCCAAATTTTGTCAAAGCATAGGACCCGGGGCAGGTTTGGCTTGGTAACAGGTTAGTGACGATACACTTGTACGATATTTTTAATTTGCAGCCGACACTCTCTATAACGGTTGCCTATATATAAACACATTCGTTCCTTTTTACAACGGTTTCCTCTGTATCAGCAACACTTCTGCGAAATAGCAAAAATCTATTTAAGACGACAGAAGTTTGCATATTAACAATTACATTAAAGCGGAATATTTGCCACCGTTTCAGATGTATACATACATAGAGTCAATTCTGTCAAACACGGACCTCCTTATGACGGTTTTCGCACTATAACGGTGTTTACAAACCTGACCGAGACCATTTCAATGCTAAAATGTTCCTCTATAACGGTAGTTATTTTATAATATTTTTTTCGTTATACCGGGGAAACTCTGAATCGCCGACCAATAAATGGGACACTCACATTTATTAATTATTACGCAAAAATATTACAAAATTATTATTTTATCAATCATTTGAAATGCTTTTTATAAGTTTATATTGCTTTTTATAATTTTTAAGACATTGCGGATGCGGAATTTAAAAACACATTTCGTTTGTGATCTTTTATGGTTTATGGCTTATGGTCAATAATAAAACGCTGATTTCATCAAAACTTCTCATTGTTTGAATTTGACAGAGATGGGGGAATCCCGGATTAAAAATCCAATCTTTTAATCTGGATGAGGGATTACTAATACCAATCCGCTAATCCAGCTGTTACAGCTGATTTAATCCAATCCCAACAATCAATCCAAGTTAAAATATTCACAATCTAATCCGGTGACAATCCAATCCATCTAAAAATAATAATCGGATTAAATTTGGGATTGGATTAATTTAATTTATATCCCTCAAAATTAACGCTGCTAACTGACATTTTTGTACAATATTTGATACATTTGACTAACTAAAGTGTACTAACAGTTACCAACTGCGTGTAACTACTTTTCAAAAAGTGTCAGCTGAAGTTTAAAATTCCCATTAATTTTTAATATGCCAACATATTTCTAGTGCAGGAAATAGCAAAAGAACATTGTCAATAGTTAATTTTGCAGTAATTAAGCTATACATTGATTATTAAATTACATATATTATACACTGTAACTGTCATTATATCTATTTATCGTTAATGTGTGAACTAATTCAGCAGTTTTTGCGTATAATATATCACAGATGCATCGTCGCCTGTGTACAAATACATTTGTTCATGACCGAGAATCTTAATATTTTGTTTTACAATTCTTTGTTAGCCACAAAATACGCTAATCCTACTTTGAAAATCCATACAATGAAAAACAGTTTTCTCTGAAAGAAGGAAGTATTGTGGATTCTATAGTTTAATCCAATCTGAAATTTAATCCGATTAATTAATCTAATCCGGACCAGTTTTAATTTAATCCCGTCCTTAATAATCAATCCCGAGAAAATTAATCCGTACAGATAAAACATTAATTTTGTCCCATTTAATCTTTAATCCCAATCCTAATCTGAAAACCATTTAATCCCCCATATCTGGAATTTGACGTGGAAAAATCACTACCAGTTGGCCAATTCCATTGAGTGGAATATATTTTGATAGATCCGCAATAAAATTCTACCTCTGTCCTTCCAGTCTTGCACATTTTGCCGAAATGCATTATACGGAACAAGCTAAATAAAAAAATCAATTTTGTCGAAAATTGTACATGTACAGTGGAGTCTCTATATAGCAAGTCTCTTTATAACAACATTTCTCTATAACAGCATTATTTTTTCCGCCGTTCGTACATATAAGCTACATATTGGCACGTACATATAAGCTAATATAATATATTATACATATAATATATATAATATTGGTATAAAGCTAATATAATATATATAATTATATAATATTGGTATAAAGCTAATATAATATATATAATTATATAATATTGGTATAAAGCTAATATAGTATATATAATATTGGTATAAAGCTAATATAATATATATAATATTGGTTCGTACATATAAACTACATTTTGTGTTCTATACAACAACTTTTCCGTGTAACTGTAACAATATTTTTTCTCATTCCCTTCAGTGTTGTAGTGTTGTTATAGAGAGACTCCACTGTACATAGATATCGTTGGACTACGCGGGTTCGTTCAAACTTTGGGCTAAGCTTCCCTCAGTTGTTGTTGTTGTTGTTAGTTTCTTTTCCCTTTTCATTTTTTGCGCCTCTTGCGTCGTCATTGTGCAGTTTTCAGTGATTCTGATTCAGTGATTCAATCTGCGTCGTCACTTCTTCCTTTTATTTCCCAAGGACTTCTGTATGTTTTCATCTATCAGCTGTTTTTTGTTTCTCTCTCTCTCTGGATTCTTGGGTGAAAAGTGAAAATCAAGACAGTTCTTTCTAAGAATTTATAAGTTCAAAAGAGTGCTATGGAAGATTTGTAAATATTCGGACGACCTCTTGACCCAAAAATGACGGACATGGCTAGTACCAGTGGCAGTAGCGGTGGAGGGAACCCTGATAGGCCTGACATCCAAGCAAATAACACAAAATGTGTCAGCGTTTCCGTAAGTGGGTCAATTGTCCCAACCTAGAAATTGTTTCATGTAACTTCGGAAAACTAATTTAATGTGCTTTTATGTAATTAATCGAAAATGTTTTTGTATATAGTTGATGGATATTATTATGTTTTCATGTTTTTCATACGAATCGAATGGATTAAGAAGTGCCCGTTTACATGATTGACAAACGTATTACACAAAATTAAATCAAGTTTTTCATTTAAGATCTGGAAAGAATTTCAATACACTTTAAAATCGATCAAAATGTGGTATTGATGTTTTTTTATTGTTGATTTATAGTCTCCCAAATGGAGTGGGACTTTGGCTATGAATTTGGTGGATTTCCCAAATTTAATCACGACCATGCCCTCTCGGAATCTCCCGACCTTGAGTCCTTATGCATCACAATCATCCCGGAATCTACAATTGGACCAATTAGCTCCAACCAGAGGCATCTCGTCTGGGCCTTTGACCATCAAAAATCCAGCTTCGGGGGAGTCCATAACGTGGTAATTATTTAAGATTCATTGCTTGATTTTGGTACTGGAAGAGAAAAAAATATTTTGAACATTTACATATTATCACATGTTGGGTTCAGTAAATAAATGTACCAATCAAATGTGTTTTATATGTGATATCAATATTAAAGAATTTCTCTGGCTGATGTTGGCCATTAGTTTTGCAATTGAGCTTCGGAATTGGAATGTTACAATTTTAAGGCCACAATTGGGTACTCGCAAATTGCAGTGCACATTTACTATTAAGTTAATGTTAGTCAGTTGCAGAAATGTGTGTGCCAATTTCCAATATTAAATATACAAATATTATGTATAGGGGTTAATTTATTGAATTAACTCGTAATCATCGATGTAAATATTAACCTTATCTGTTAACAAGTCTAAAATGATCTATTAAAGGCAATTTGTTATCAATTCAAAAATAAATTGTACACAACTTGGTTGTTAATTTTGTTTAGCAATTTAATACAATTGTTTGTTTGTATTTTAAAGGATGCTTGAAATGGGGAAACTTGTACAAAATATAATTACTGAGGCTGGATTGGAAGTCCACACATACTTAGAAATTTGGTTACTGCTTGAACGAAGCACGTTGCCTTTCAACAAGAAGTACACGGTCAGGACCGTTCTCAATTACGACAAAAATGTGGCGAGGGAAAATACTTGTGAGTGGTTACTATAAGCTATATTTAAATTTTTACACATTAAATTATAAATTACAGTATTGCCCTTCGTAATTTGTTTTTTTTTCACTCTCGTACATACTGTTTGCGTCAATGTTAAATCATTATTTTTTAAATTAATATGTTGTAGTCACGGATATAATTTCCGGAGGCCAGCAGTTCAAACGTGTGTTCCTCCTGCGGTTAGATAGATTGGAGGAGCACATCAAGGTCCAGCCAGATTCGGATGTGGTGCCTATTTCCT
This sequence comes from Disparrhopalites patrizii, assembly GCA_034698585.1. Lineage (NCBI taxonomy): Eukaryota > Metazoa > Arthropoda > Collembola > Symphypleona > Sminthuridae > Disparrhopalites > Disparrhopalites patrizii. The sequence goes on along the minus strand of JAQGBT010003111.1, from coordinate 6,618 downwards.
TGGAAGTTACAATTTTCTCAAGTTTCGTTGTGAGTCCCAGCAAACCTCTGACTCTCCAAGATAAAATTGCTCATCAAGTAGATGAAAGAGACAGATGGATTGAAAGGGCTTTGGAGGAAGGAGTTGCTTCGGATGTTACCATCAAATGTCATGATACGGAGTTCAAAGTTCACAGGCTTTTCTTGAGTAAGAAAACAAGCTCATGTATTTGGGAAAACCATTTATTTGCTGCTTTACTAGCACTTTTGTATTAGTAATGAATAAGAATTTTATATAGCAAATAAAAATCGTGTATATTTTAGGTCGAAGTCCGGTGTTCACCCGCATGCTAGAAACTCCCATGAAGGAATCCGAATCCAAGATTATCGAATTAAATGATGTCACTCCGGACATCGTCAAGCTCATGCTTAAATTTCTGTACTTGGGAAAAGTTGAGCTTCCAACGGATGAGGATCAACTCTTCGCGATTTTGGATTGCACGGAGAAATATGACATCGAGGATTTGAAGACTCGGTGTTTCCAAGACATGACGGAAAATTTGTCTCACAAAAATGCTGGGAAGTTCACGGTGATGGCTTCGCTCTACTCGCATGATGAAGAGCTGAAAAGTTATTTCAGAGATTATTGTCTACGGTACGTGCTTTAAATGATGTTCACATTGCTTTTTAACGCAATATTATTGTTACTGTTGAACCTGTGTATATTTATATGTAAGGAAATTGTAGATTTAGGATGAGTTTTAAATTATTGCATTTTTATGTGTAGCTGTACATAAACATATTTTTTGTATAGCGAATCAATAATGGTGAAGTAATAAACCGCTAATCTTTTTATTTACTGTTTTACAGGCATCACAAGACATTAGCCAAAGATCAAGAGTACAAAAAAATTTTTATCCAAAACTGGGACGCCTTTCATTAAATTTCAACGGGTACAAGTTTCAAAAATAATTTTTGGCTATAGTTACTTGTCTAGTTACTTTGTAAAACGTCACCTTCTTTATGTATATGTATAATGTCATAATATTGTTTATGTTTGCTCATGTCACCTTTCCATCACTTCGTGTGTACAGCAAATAGCTTATATTTTTAAGTTTTATAGACAGTTAGTTTCAGAAAGCACCTTAATGTGTTCTTTTATTTTTTGTCTAGTAACTTTGATTTTTTGTCTAGTAACTTTGATTTTTAATTATGTTGTTGTGTTGCATGTACACGCATACGAATGTAAATGTATACATTAGCACAAGATACCAAGTAGGGATAGTCCACCCTCTGCAACCTGAACTCACAACAGCATACGACAACAAAAATATTCACATAAGTATTTTCGTTGTTTGTTTTTTCTGTTGTTAGTTTGGGCTGTGCAGGGGGAGTGCTTTTTACCTATTTGGCAAACTGTGCATCAATGTACCTATATGCAAGTAATTCTACGAGTATGCCTATACCTGTGCATATATATAAGTATTTATGTACGGTGTGTGAGAATGAAGCGTATGTTTATGAATAGGTATATGATATTGTTTATTCTAAGACCCGGTTTATTTTTTTTGTACCGTATTGCATATTATATTATAATGTTAATGTGCATATAGCTTTAAAACTAAAGTCCGAGAAGACAATTTCGGTACTGTTTTCTGTTTCTCACATTTTCTCCGTACATTTTATTTTAATATTAGGTAATCATGAAGACGCTACCATTTGTGTGCCTAAAACATACATATATACGAGTGTAAAAATTTACGAAATACTACAAGAATTTAGAAGCGCATAGTTATTACTTAATACTGTCTGTGTATATACATACATATAATCGCAGTAGCGAGGGTGTACTAAATTTCATCACTGACACATTCAATTGAGGCAAATGTTGTACTAACTACTTTTAGTCCAATAGATTTAATACAATAACTCGTTTTAAAAAGTAACATGTTAAAAACCATGTTTTTGGTAGTTGAATTTCCAGGAAAGATCAGTTGGTTAGACTTTTTAGAAGTCTGCATTGGAGCGTGAGTTTGACAGAAATAAATGCGTGATGCCGATGTATGGTTGCTTAATTTATGTACGCAATGTTGTACATATATTGTATACCTATGTGCTTATAGATACATGATGGTTCGATATAAATCTGTTGTTTGTTCGAGAGCCCATAAAATATAATCTTCATCTTTATGTAATTATATTTGTGTAAAACACCAGTTTTTGTATATACATTTTTGCTGTATTATACACTCTAAAACACGACTCTAAAACAGTTTCTGATCCAGATCCATACATGTTCTTGCAGATGATCGAAAGTCCTGTAAATATTTAACAGCGAAATGTTAATTTTGTAGTATTATAAAAATTTTAGCAAGTTTTAAATAATGTGTAAATTTTTAATTGACACTACTTTACCGCAACTTTCATGAACAAACCATCCTACTCTGTTGATGTGCAGCGAAGCTTATAATATCAATTCGTAGCTGATGCCCGTTCTCCGTTTAGCTTAAGAAAACTTATTACATATTACATCTACGTCCATTGCAGCTCACATAACGTCTATAAATATTAAATATGCTACGTGAAATCTATACGTGACACTAACCATTTTGTTTCAAGGTTTGCAAGGAATTGAAAAAAATAACAACCTATACCACAACTACTCCGGCATAACAACGGTAAAATGAATCATTTGTATGGGTCACTTTATCGCAGAATAAACATTTGAGAAAATTGAAAAATATTTTGGATTTATTCTGATTACATGTTACGCAGCATTAATTTTACCATGAATACTGATGTATACTTGTAATACTTGCGCGTTTGGATTTACACAGATGGGTGCTGCTTTGTCAGTCGATAAAAGAGAGCTACGCACTTGCGTCTTCTAATATCTTCTTTTTTCTTGATCTCGCTGGACTAGAAATTTTTCGGGTTGTTTCCAAGCTGTGACGCCCGGTCTGACGGTCGGGATTGTGCACCACATTTTTATGTCTCACAACATTGTAACTTTGAGTAAATTTCATCCCACAAACGTCACACTCGTAGGGTTTAGCACCTCCACAGGATTTGCTGTGAGTATCCAAGCCATTGGGATAACGGAAGGTTTTCTCACATTTCTCGCACTTAAATATTTGGCTATGACTAAGCATATGATACCGCAAGCTGCGCGCGGATATCACATGGTCACAGATGTGACAAGTTGCTTCATCATGGCTCCCCATGTGATATTTGAGACGATATGGAGTCGCAAAGGCCTTTCCACAAGTGTGACACATATACGAAAATGGACCATGACTGAGTCTCTGGTGAAGACGCAGAAGATATTCGGAGCCAACAACCTTCCCACAATGACAAACGTGTGACGTTTCCACAGTCCCCGTTTCTTCCAGATGGACGGTTAACTGGTGCTTTTTTAGGCCTTGTTTAAATCTGAATGACTTACCGCAAAGTTCGCAGACATGCCTACGTCCTCCTGTAGAAAGAGACAAATATTTAATTTAAACATTTTTACCAAACCCATTTGTTCTCAACATTACTAAAGAACAACATTAAACTCACGTATATGTTCAGTGCTCACATGATTAACCATGTTTCTGTACGCACAACACGAGTGGCTGCATTCATGACACTTGTACCGCTTTCTATCAGTAAATTCAAATGATACTTTGCCTTCCACGAGAAATTTCTGCTTATTTCGGACAACTTTCACTTTCGCCTTTCCTGACGCTGTGAATACAAACAAGCTTTAGGCAAACATATCCTGATTTCAAACTAGCATATACATATATACTCAGTTTGATGAAGGAATCGAAATCCCATAACAAATCAACCTACAATGTTCTTTCCGGATGTGATTGCACAGAATCGTTTTCGGAAGAACCACCTTACAAACACCACACTGGTATCGCCCTTCTCCCAGAATTTTCATTTTCACATTATTAAACGTAAAAGTTCTTTCGTCAATTTTCTGGATCGGATTCCGCTTTTTGGTGACTGTCGATTAAAAACAACACTTATTATTATTCCCATGATAAATTTTTTTACAATGAAATTTGAATATCAGGTAAGTTGAACTACTGACTGAAATAACAATAGAAACTAAAAGGAATATATGTATGTATGTGCAACCTAATTGATGAGTAGCTTTTATGTGAGATTTCATATTATTGTGACTTGACGTCCGGTGTGGGCAGACGCGACATTCGTAGTCGCGACTTCGTAATTGATCATAAATGACATTAGCGTACCTAAATTCTTCCACAGCGTTGTTGAGTGGATTTCCTAAAGTCAGGAATTATAGTGTAATATTTCAGCATTTGAAAATTAGAATTTCTAAATGTCATGTATGAATACACAATATACCTACATACATGATACAAAACTAATAAAACACTAGTTGTAGTTACTTACAATTATAACATTGTACCTGAGCATAGTAGTCGAGCTCTCCGAGTAAAGTGCCCGATAAAAACAATATTGTCATTGCTCCTGTGAGGCCAATGATGGCATCTCCATACTCCCGTGTCAGAGACATACTCAAAGAAGCGCTTGCTGTCGAAAACAAACACATTCTCTGCAATTTGCTTCACCCTGTCCCGGAAGCCGGAACCAGAGAACCAACTGGATACATAGATAACTTCAGAATCTAGATGGAATTAACAGTAATACTGAGATTTGCATGCAGTTATCATTGAACAAATTGAATTTTTTATAAAAGGCAGCAAAGCATAGAATTCCATTTGCAGAATACAGAAGCCGAGAGGCTAGTTCGGTATTTTCAAAAATAATACTATTTCAAGTAACCCAAGGTTAGCTTTACCTATAATTTGAGATATATGGCTGTGGTTTTGGGTATTGGAATTAGGTTCATTAGATTCGGATACTGATATTGTTTCTTCGTCTTGTAAAGCCTGTGTTACAATAGGGCTTGGCACGTCGCCCTCATCTTCATTCACATAAAATGTAGCGTCCAAGTTGTCGTTGGAGCATAAACTCCTGGAAGAAGCCGATGACCTTTGCTGATAATCGTCTGGATCCCCTTCCAACGGCATCAAAGGACTTGATCTCGCGGGTTGTTCCTCAACAGAATTTTCTTCAATTGATAGATTCGTGGATTTGGTCTTTGAGTTCGAGGTTCCAGTTGCAGCTGATTGACTTTTAATCCGTAATTGCCTTCGAGCTGCCTTTTGTTCTCCAAACGAGAGTTTAATCTGAACTTGGTAACCTATAGATCGTTAATTAAATCAAAGTCATTTCTTTAAAGATATGTAACAGATTTGCTGCGGCTAAAAACACCGTTTGATCAGAATACATACAAAACTGTAAGCCTGATCATAAGTTAATATAATAAGCCAAATAAATTATAAAGGAATCCAATTCCAGCTTTTACGTTGGAACACAAAATTTCGGTAATATTCCCGAATCTTAATTTCCCTCGGATCCTCGGAGACAGCATTTGATTGGAACGAACTGGATTTTCTTGTCCGAATCGGTTCCTTCCTGCTTTCCAAAATCTTTGACGACATCCACAATGTAACAGCCCGAATTTGTTGTTGCCGTTGCTGAACCTGTTGATGAAGTCGGACCAGCGTCATGAGGGGAAGGCGACAGATTTTGCAGAACGGGAAGGCGTCGGACATGAATTTGAATGCCAAATCACCTTCGGACGACGGCAACTTCCAATCCATATAGAGAGCCAGGATTTCGAAAACGTCGGTTAAAATTTCTACAATCCCGTTTTTCCCGTCTGTGACCTTCGTGCTGGATACACATGAAGGAAGCGCGTCTATTTCCGAGCAAATCAAACATGCTCCGTTTTCCGTGAAGGACAGCATGATGACATGGACTCATGGATTCTGTATAAGGAAATGAATCAATTTATTCTCGAAATATCGTTCAATGATGTAAAATAATTTATGTCGTTACTGTCAATATCAGAAGAAGAAGCAAATCAAGTATTAAAATTAAAAGGTTAAGTATATCAAATGGTAGCAAATCTAATTATACTTTGTCTACCTGATGAAACTGATGATGTTGAACTCTATATAAATCAGAATGATTTCCGCAGAAATACACAAAATTTATGACACCGTTTTGTACGATTGTGGATTGTGGTTTGTGGTTGGTGATTGTCGGCTAGATTCTAGTTTCCCAGCCAGAATTTCAACTGCCACCAATGCCACCTACGGCCACCAACGCCACCAAAGATGCCACCTACTGACACCACCTCCACCCACTGCCACCCACATTGTGAACACAGCATGTAAATTTTAAAATGTAAAACCATGGCAGTTTCCCTGCCCCTGCTGCTCAAACTTCGGAAAGTTGTCCGCCATTATCAGCCTAAAAAATGGCAGCGAATTTAGACGATTTAAGGGCACCCAAAATTGGATTTACAGATTTTATAAGAAGAATTAACACTGAGGAAAGCGCCTTCAGAATTTTTGAGAAGGTGTGTGTACATGCGGAAATTCAATTCTACTTCGTCGGAATGACAGTAGCGTCAAGATTAATTTTCGCTGGTTATGCCCAGCTTTGTGTCATAATAAGCCGGTACGATCTAATCCAGGGATGCCCACGAGGGGGTTTTTGGTCACCCGGGTGACCATTGCGCACTTTTGAGGTGACCATCGACCAG
>JAQGBT010003110.1:0-20888 GCA_034698585.1 Disparrhopalites patrizii | reverse complement strand
TAATTAAATTCTAATTAAATTCTAATTAATAAATTAATTAAATTCTAATTAAATTCTAATTAATAAATTAATTAAATGTTTTTGTTTCGACCAGAAAGTGAAGATTGTGATGTGGGATGCGGATAGCGGCTTGTACGGCGACAATGACTACGTTGACGAGTGGGAAATTCTCGTGGCGGATCTTTTGGAAACCACGATGATATCCCTGCCTATTTTGTACAACGGGAAGGCAGCTGGGAATGCCAATACTTTGTATATAACCACGAAATGGCAATAAATAAATGCATGGAAATAGGACTAAAAATGGAAATAGAATAATTATTTTAATTATTTCTACATTTAAAGTATTTTTATACTTGAATCCATTTTATTTTTTAACTGATCAAAGGAAATTTGACAACACAATACATTCCAAATGTGATTCTTGACAATTGGTGGAAGAAATAATTTAGGGCAAGGCGGCATTGAAAGCATCCACGGCACAATGCTGCCGATTCGCATCGGGATAATCGAAGGGCCCAGCAATTCTGAGTCCATACTGATTCATGCGATTCCGATTATGCTCATAATTGCTCTTCACCTGCGCCTCTAGATAATCTTGGTACGGCTTCCCCGGCAACGCCCGGTTGAGGGCCGCCAGATTCCTCAGGAAGATCCCTTTGAAGCTCGCCTGATCCCAATTGCAGGAGGCCTCCCACAACTCACAAGGCTCCCTTAAGATCCCGTTAGGACTCATTTCCTGGCCCTTGGTCACCGCATCCGCAATGAGTCTGGCAGTATCCAGATATTTTGTATCCTGATGAGCTTCAGCCAACTCCACGGCCGCCCCCAAGATCACCCCCTGATTGTAGGTCCAAGTAGTGTCCCGGTTGTTCTCGCAGGTATCCGTAAGCCCATCATTAATCAGGTACTGATCATTCACCATCTTGCTGTCCTCCACGAACCATTTCCAAAGCTCCGTGGCCTCCGCCAGATATTTGGTATCCCCAGGGATTCTGTTGTGCAACTGGGCCGCCAATTTAATGTACAACTCATTCGTGATGGCATTCTTGTAATTCTTGTAAATATTCCACCAAATCCCATCCCCGCATTTGTCGTCTCGGTACGCCACAATAAAGTCCGCGTCCAAGGCCGCCATGTCCAGGTAGGTCCGGTTCCCCGTGAGGTCATAGGCATCCACCCAGGCCAGGGCCCACCAGGCAATATCGTCCAGGGCATCCGACGTGAAATTCCCCCACCAGCCATCCAGATTCTTCCAGTAACTCTCCTCCACCAGTCGGAGGTAATAGTGATCTCCGGAGAGCCGGAAATAGTCGATCATGGCCGTGAGGCAATTCGCGCCGTTCCACCAACCGACCGTCTGCCAGAGACCGTCTTCCTTATAATATTGCATTAAGGCCGTGACGGCGGCTTGGATCGGAGTCCTGGACAAGAATTCGGAGCGGGTCCATTCCGCGCACATGAGATCTTGCTCTTCGGAATTGACCCAGACGTTCGTGCAGGCCCGAATGGCCCCGATCCCGTGGAGGATGGCCGTGTCATCGATGTTGAACATCTTTGTGACGGCGGAGGACTGCCCGGCCTCCACCTGCTTGTAGCCCAAAAGGGAGCCGTCGGGGGCCCAATTTTTCCCGGCGTCGAAGGAGCGATCCATCCAGACGGCGTCCTTCTCGTGGGCATTTTCAAGGACGGCGTAGGCCATGTCGAAGGCTTCGGAGATGCTCAGGACGAGGCGGCGGCCGTGGAAGAAGTTGACGGTGGAGTTGTTGACCACGCCGCCGGTTATGGGCTCTTCCCCGTCGCAGAGGGCTTGACAGATGTCCCTTTGGGACAGGGCCGGCCCTGCCAGGAGGCATAGGCCTAGGAGGAGTCCCACAAGCTTCATTTTCTAAATTCGACGAATTCACTTCTAAATTTGAAACATTTACAAGCGTTCAAAAAGAGGGGGAAGGAGCGACTACAACCCGTTTTTGTGGTGGCGATCCTTTTATAAACTTTCCATTTTAGAGCCAGTAACTTGAGATTAATTAGCAACATATCTACCATGAATTATACACATGATGATGATGAGTCTCTTGAGATGTTAAGTTGCACTTAACATTTAATTTCATATGAATTCGGAGTACATACACACAAACACATGCAGTGTTTGTTGAAATGAGATAAAGACACAAAGAAGATCAACCAAACTGTCAGAGCCGGAGATAATCAATGCTACATATTTGGCTGGAAAATTAGAATGAGCATGACACGAAAGCCTGAGGGATTCCGTGACAAGCTTTGCTCCTTTTGCGGATTCGAATTGATTTACAGTCGACTATCTCTATAACGGTTCCACTTAAATCACCTTTCCCCCGTTACAACGAAAAACCGTTATAGAGACAGAAAATTCTATGTTAACAATTGCAGAAAATTTTTGAGAGAAGCATTTTCTGCCACAGTAGATAGAAAACCGTTATAAGAGAGTCCGATATAGAGAGGTTCGAATATGCAGTGGACTCTGTAATGGTTAATGATTTAGCAAAAAAACACCTACATTTAACCGTTATAGAGAATAACCGGTATGACGAATAATACAAGATCGGTTTAGAGAAAAACACTTAATGGCGGGGATTCAAAATTAAAGAAAAACCTTTACATATTAAGTATAGGGAGGGAAATTTGGGAAGGCGTGGCCTAAAACCGTAATAGAGAAGGAGGCTAAACGGTGGTTGATTCGTAGCTATTGTCCGAAGCATTATAGAGAGAGAAGTATGCGAAGGCGTGGCCTAGCACCGTTATAGGGAGAGAGGCTGAAAGGTGGGGGATTCTATACTCCCCAGTTAAATAGATGTTATAGAAAGTGAATTTATCGGAGTAAATCTCTCGGGCAGGTTTGTGAACTTTTGTGGTTTGTTATAGTGTGAAAATCGTTATAGGGAGGCTCGTTATAGAGAGAGTCGACTGTAGTAATTAAGCATCGGCATGTTTTCACCTAGAATTAAGTGGGTACCTGTACCTATTTAATTAGCTACAGTCAATTCTCTCTATAACGGACCTCCTTATAACGGTTTTCGCACTATAACGGTGTTCACAAACTCGCCCGAGACCATTTGAATGCTAAAATCTTCCTCCATACCGGTTATTTTATAACTGTTTTTTCTTTATACCGGGGAAGTTCTGAATCCCTGACCAATAAATGTCTTTAGCTATAACGGTTTTAGGCCACGCCCACACATACTATACCGGTTTTTTCAAATTTCCGAATCCCCACCATAAATTCTTTTTTGCTATAAACGGTTTTAGGCCACGCCCTCACACGCTATAACGGTTTTTCGGTAATTTCGAATCCCCTCCCATTAAATCCGTTTTTTAACGGTTTTTCTTATACCGGTTATTCGTTATAACGGTTTTTCTGGCTGCTTTTTACTAAATCATTATAGAGAGAATTGACTGTATAAAGAAAAATAAAAGATTCTTAAGTAAATACGATTCTTGGTTTTGCAATTATTTTGGAGAAGCTCGATAAATTAGAATTAGTAAGAAAGGAAGTCTGACTGCAGTGTGGTTGTGTGGAAACAATCAGATTTTATTTTTGTATACACTTTTGATGCACAATAATTGCTTCAGTAATTGCTGATGTAATTATTTAATTATGCTAACGCTTTAAGGTGCGCTGAACCGCCTGGATTTTGCACGTGCGTTGTTGTTTTTTGGTGGTGGAGCTCGATACTTGAAAAGTTTGAGAAGTATGACCATCGATCAATTTTTGAAGATGCTGATATCGCAATACGGGTGACTTTTTGTGCTGATTAAATTCAATCCTAGCCCGCACATAAGGAACACAATGTTTGTGCATTGGAAGCACTGCATGAGAGTGTGAAACAAGTGATCAATCTAAAGAGACAAATCAAAAGCCACTCAAGCATAGGTACATACATTCACGAGAATGAACTTCAAAATATTTGTTTTCCGTGGACAGCCAAAAGCACCTGAGATCATTTTAATAGGAACGGCAAGATTATATGGCACATTGAAGCTAGGCTGTCGTATAGGCATCTACTTCATTGGAGCCAGATTGACTGATCATGCGCTGAATTCCGGTAAACGGCAAACGGATTACAGTGGAGTCTCTATAAGTATAACAACTCTGAAGGGAAGGGGGGAAAATATTGTTATATAGAGCATAAAATATATAGCTTATGTATGTACGAAGGGCGGAAAAAAATTGTTGTTATATAGAAAAGTTGTTATAAAGAGACTCCACTGCAACAGACTCGACATGGTCATTAGTGGAGACAGCCTTTTGTCTGATTACCAAAAGAAAATCGCAAAAGGCCAGGAATCTTTCATTAAATAAACAGTTTAATTAAAAAATGTATCACATTTACAAATAAAAAGCCTTCCAAGCATTTTTATAATGCTTGTTTTTTTTAGCAATGCAGAACCTATACCGATATCTGTGGATTTAGCGGATCTGCTAATAGCTATGTAAATCCATCCTTAATTTAAATTTCTACGGAATAAATTAAGGAATTAAATTTCTTCGCTGCCAAAAAAAAATCTTGTTTCAACTTACTTGAGGCGATTTTCTGAAAAAATGAACAGCGACAATTGCGAAAATGAACTTCATAGACACAAAGCATAAAGTGATTATTTCAGAAGTAGAAAGAGCACGAATGAGCGACCACAAACGGTCAATTCTTAATACATATAGTTACAGAAAAGCTGTATGGAAGGTATAGTAGATTCAAAACGGTTTAAGCTTTATTAACGGGTATTATTAACAGATTTTATTAACGGATTTCGTTAACCTATTTTATTAACAGATGAAACTGAAAAACAGAGTCGTAAAAATATGTTTTAAGGACAAAATGTGACGGTGTAGCTTGAAGAGTAAGGTGAAGAGCTCCCACAAGACCATTGGGCGTTGTCATCATCAAAGGCATAGTTGAAACTTGTGGGACAGGCATCCTTGAAATTGCGATTGGAAGGCTTACAAGTCTGGGCGTTGCATGGAGGCTCCGGACAGCAATATTCCTCCTGTTGCGTGGCGGTGCAGGCACTGGAGCAAGCCTCAACTCTTCCGGGCCCATTCTGAGGATACTCGCAATTATTGTGCATGTCCAAATCACGCCGGATTGGCTGATATTTGCTGTCAGGCTTGACGGTCCCCGGATCGGGGGTGATGGCCAAAGGGACGTTGTAGCCGTCCACCAAGCTGATGTCCCACAAGTCCTGCCCCATGTATTTGTCCAACCCAAACTCGGCCAGAGAGACGGGCATGAGGGTTGTCCGATGTTGACATTGAGCCTGTCCGCAATCTCCGGTGACGCAATTTTGCCCGTTGTCATCGCAACCAGTCCTGGCCCAGATCCGACCGGAAGTCTAGCCATTCTTGAGGGGGAAGGAGTTGGAATCGCGTGGGTTGAGACGGAAGCCTCCGCCGGTGGGAATGTCATCGTCCCCGTAAGTCCCCACCCAAAGCACTTGGGGACAGTTATTCTTCACTGTCATTTGGTGACCAGTCGCCGTCCTTGCCGCCAAAAGGACGAAAATTGTGGATAGAAAAAAGTTCATGATTTCTCTGATCATTTTCTAACAAAAGCTCCAAAGTGTTCGGAGCGCCGTCTGATTTGGACTGGCTTAATTTTTAATTGTCACTTGTCATCCATTTATATATTTTGTTTCACTTCACACCCCTTCGTATTTTTGTGGGCTTTTTCTTGGAATAATAACAACACATTTTTTCCATTAAACTTTGTGTACGCTTCTCCCTGTCTTACACAAAAAATATGTACCATGTACCATGTAAGTGCTTTAGCATTTAAAAGTTGATACAGACAATTCGTTTTGCGTTAGTACTGTACAGTGTGCCAAGAAACATTATATACCCCCCCAATCTTTATGAAGAGGGCATGCTACAGGGTAAAGCAAGTAGGGATACGTATAATTTTATTGTGGTCCTAGGAAAAAGATTCCATCTCGATCCAGCCAAGATTGGCTAAGTTATGGCGGTTTCTTCAAAAAAAGTTATTTCCAAATTTTCGACAAAATTTATTTTTTTATTTTGCCTTCGGGGACAAAAACTTTATGTTCCCACAACGGAACAAAACGGAATAAGAATGTTTTCTAAGCAGAATTCCATTGTGGACCAGCGAAAATTATCTCCATTCAAATCGAAAAAGAATTTGCCCGGTTATGGCCATTTTCCCGCGCCAAGCTCAAAAATGAGAACTTTTGATTAAATTTGTTTCATTCTGCTTTTAGGGGCCAAGATAAATTTACTGAAAATGTTTCTAGAGACAAATTTAATTTCTGAATGGTTTTTGCTTTGAAAAAATCGTTAAATTATGAATTTTGGCAAACGCCTCCAAAAGACTCATACGACACGTTTCCGCAATGTGGCGCACTCATAGGCAAAAATTATAATAATTTTTTTGTAAAACTATCATTTAAAAGGCGCCCATTCATTTTTTTTTTAATTTTCAAGACATTAATTAGTATAAAAATCGCTTTTAACTGCCATTTATTGTGGTTTCATGAAAAATATTAATCTTAGCAAACGTTTTAATTTTTGAACTTGGCACGGGAAAAATGCCATAACTTGGTCAGTTATCGTTGGATTTGAATGGGGATTTTTTTTCTTCAACCACAATAAAATTCTACGTGGGCAACCTACTTGTATTTCAATGTAGCATGCCCGCTTCATAAATATTAGGGAGGTATATAATGTTTCTTGGAACCCTGTAGATCACCAAAACAATTACGTATTATTAGAATCTGAATAGTGAAAACCGCAATATTGAGAGAAAACAAATATTTTTCTTTTATTCATCCGGCTCATTTGGGGTAACACACTTATCATTTGTCAGGACAAGCTATTCTACTTCATTTTCGCAGGAATCGCACTAAATGCAAAATCATACTTGTGTCACTTGTGTGAATCAAGAAATATGGAGAACCGTTAATCCACCTTGCTCATTCGTCAGTGATAAATACAGGATGCAAAATATTAAAATTAGTAAATACAGATATTAGTCAAAATCAAAACCTGATGGTTTATCCTTCATGATAGAGACAATATTTTGGTAATGTACTTACTACGTGTGTCTGCACATAAATCAAAATGTATAATGTATATGTATGTGCATTTGTATATGTATGTATATATGTACAAAAATCTACTACAGTGCACTCTCGCTATAACAACCCTGAAGGGAAGGGCAAAAATGGTTGTTATCAGGAAAAGTTATTACATGGAACATTTAATGTGTACACTACATATACGAAGGACTGGAAAATAAAGTTATTATCTGTACTGCGTGCATGGGCGGACATATGCAAATGCAGTAAACTATTGGATACAAATTGATACGTATTTACAAACAGCGCCAATTTTGTGTAGCATATTTATAGTTGTGAAAGGCAATAATGGCATCTTTTATTTTTTAGTAGTATTTTTAGTAGTATTTTACAGTAGTCTTAATCTGCGACTAGATCCTTTATATAATATCATTTGTGTGGCACGAATTGGAGAAGCCCGAACGAATATTAAATAGAGAAATCACTCACGACAAGATTATTCGGAGGTCAGACATTTTGGAGAAACGGCAATTAGGATCATTAAATAAACCATGTGCATTAAATAGCACGCAGATGCTTTATTACACTTAGTTAATTCATTTCTTTATTTGTGTTTTAGACACATACAAAAATGCCAAAACATACACCTGATTGCCAATTGATTGTTACATTGGGACTTTCCAGCTTTGACCATTCGTAGCCGAACAACCACAAGGGATTGCTCTGTAAATTAGGTCTCATTTGAAAGAGGGCGACTTAGACTTCATTTTTAAGTGCCCTTCTTTCAATGAGAAGCGAAAATGTCAAAGCTGGAAACAAAACCAAGGAAATCAGCGTTGACTAAAGTCTGTTACACCCATTTACCCCCGTGTTAAACTCACGCCTATCCTTAACCTGGAGGGTCTTCACTCTTTTGGAAATATTTTTTGAACCCGGGCATGTAAAATTATACCCGGTATACTTGGGTTCTCCTTGGATTCCTTATGCTGTTTCCTACAAATTGAGCACAAAACCATCTTTGTGCCATAGCGAACAGCAAAACTGCAGAAGTGGCCATCCCAAAAAGTGAGCATGCAGAAATCCCCCGTTCAATTACCATTAGGGTTTTCTCTTTCCTCACTTTTTGGGAAGGCCACTTCTGCAGTTTTGCTGTTCGCTATGGCACAAAGATGGTTTTGTGCTCAATTTTTAGGAAACAGTATAAGGAATCCAAAGAGAACCCAAGTTTCCTTGGTTTTGTTTCCAGCTTTGACATTTTCGTTTCTCATTGAAAGTAGGGCACTTAAAAATGAAGTCTAAGTCGCCCTCTTTCAAATGAGACCTAATTTACAGAGCAATCCCTTGTGGTTGTTCGGCTACGAATGGTCAAAGCTGGAAAGTCCCAATGTAACAATCAATTGGCGACCAGGTGTATATGTATCAGGCTTTCACATTGCGGTTTCACTTTGCATGCAAGAAAATGCATGTACTTTAATTGCCGGAAATGCCATCCTTTATTCATTTCTTCGAATGACCTTTTAGCATTAGCTACACGTGCCAATCATGCATATCAATCCCATAAAGATAAAGCCCCTTTGAAATATTTTACATGCTACGAGGCTCAACCCTTTCACAAATTTTGGTAACAATATACAACAAAGCAAGTTCGTATCCTTGCTAGATGCTAAGCCTAGGCCGCCAGACGAACACTGGAAATTTAAAATTTGTCCAGTTCCGATCAGTTTGACTGCATTATTGTACATTTGCTCTAAATTTACAGGCGTAGCTTTGATTCTCGTAAAAAAGGGTTGTGAAAGGAAAAGAAAGATCATGAAGGTGATTGGTGCTGCTGGTCTTGCCTTTTTCATGCTGCTGGCGATCATTTCTTTGGTGTCCGGAGGCAAGAATGTCAAGAAAGGATCGGAAGGGAAGAACTCGGGGGGCTGCAATGAGCCTTGTACCTGCACCATGATTTATCTGCCTGTCTGTGGCTCCAACAACAAAACATATCCGAGCATCTGCGCCTTGAATTGTGACAAGAAATGTCATCCTGGTAAGACTGGATATGTACAATATTTTATTTTATTATTTTATTTTATTTATTGTTATTTATTATTACTTTATTATATATTTATTATTATTTATTATCATTTTATTATATATTTATTATTATTTATTATCATTTTATTATATATATTTATTATTATTTATTATCATTTTATTTTATTTATTATTATTTTATTAGTTATTTATTATTATTTATTATTATTTATTATTATTTATTATTATTTATTATTATTAATGTATTTTATTTTACTATTTTTTATTTATTTTTATTTTATTCTAATTTGCATATTATATTATTTTATTCATACCACAGTCGACTCTCTATAACGGGCCTCTCTGTAACGGTCCCCGCACTATAACGGTGTTCACAAACCCGCCCGAGAGATTTACTATGATAAATTCACGATCTACAACACTTTTGTCTATCACAGTTTGTCTATCCAGCCTTCGCATGCTTCTCTCTATCTATAACGGTTTTTGCACTAACTTTGAATCTCCTGCCGTTTGGCCTTCTTTTCTATAAGGATTTTAGACCACACCTTCGCATATTTCTCTCCATATAGCGGTTTTTCTTTAAGTTTGAATCCCCTGCCATTAAATGTTTTTCTCTATAACAATCTTGAATTATTCCTTATACCGGTTGTTCTCTATAACGGTTAAGTGTAGGTGCTTCTTGCTAAACCGTTTTCGAGAGAGTCGACTACAGTGGAGTCCATATATAGCAACTCGGACAGGAAGGGCGAAAAATATTGTTACAGAGACAAGTTGTTATATAGAACATAAAATATGTAGCTTAAATGTACGAAGAGCGGAAAAAAAACGTTCTTATATAGAAAAGTTATAAAGATACTCCACTGTATACTATTTGCAGCAAAACAGTAAGCTGGGCCAGCCGCGTTTTTTCTGGAAATTTTTGCGGTGGCGTCAAACAGGACGAAAATATTTTGGATTAGGAATAATTTCGTTAGTATTTCACGACAAGCGTTTCTTTGGGATTTGGATTTCGATTAAAGTATAGTTAAAGTATAGGATAAAGTATAGTTGATGCTGAATTACATTCTGGGATCAATTTTGTTTCGAACCGAATTACTGATAATCTCCGATGATGGGAATAATTATCATAGGATTAAGGCATTTAGATTTCATCATGTTTTAATAAAATAAAAATCAGTCGAATTGTTTTACCCTAAATGTATGTACATATGTAATAAGTTGGTTTAAATTAATTTAGAGATTAAAATCGGGTTTATTTACACTCAATCCCGAATCTCGGAATTAATCCAGGATTGTCAATGGTCAATGCGTTGTGACTAAATGAAGGAATATGTGTTTTCTTTCCGCTGTAGAACTCACCAAAGTCAAGGACGGCGAATGCGGGCAATAGTAGGAACATCTGGCTGTCTCACCCGACAATTACCTCCTCAAAATATTACTCAACCGGCTTAAAAACAATTCTAAAACTGACCTGAAAATTATTCTAACTACGTTTTTTTTACTTTTATCAATTATTAGTACTCCGAAATAATGAGGACGCTCAGCAGCATGGGAAAATGTAAAAAGTTATGGACACTTTCCCCTTTTTGATGTCGTTTGTGTCGTAGAAAATACTGCGGTGAAATTTTTTAATAAACCCGAATTACACTTTTGTTACTAAAAAGAATTCCTTCTACGGCTTATTGGCAATGCCCAATGTTGGAAATGGAAAAGATGCTTTTGAAATGATTGTTTGTATGTAATATTACATAATCTTTTATTAAAAAAAAATTACTCCTCAGGATGAACCCTGCGGTGGCTATCTCACAAATCTTGCAAACGATCAACTTGATGGCATCAGCAAAAAGACATCTGTCAAACCTCACAAATCAATTTGAGTTTGACGGATTCCCTATTTGGAAACTGAACGTCAATCCCAACCTGTGCATCGTTTTTTTAATGACTTATGACTTTATATTCTTTATTATTTATGTTGTAACGCCTGCATTTTGCATTTCCCTCCCATTCTATTAAAAACCATATGAGAACTGGTTTCTTTTTGTGACTTAAATATAAAATGAATTTTGTATTTCCATTTGGCAAAAATTCGTGGGCACTTTACCAGATCATAAAATCATCCTTTGTTTCGCCGGTGTTCAATTTGTGAGGTCATGTTTGCGTATGAAGGAAATCACACAAGGTGATTTAATGCTCCTTTAAACTGTTTGGAAACTGTAGAGGAGAAATACAGTGGAGTCTCTTTATAACAAGCCTCTTTATAACAACTTTTCTATATAACAACATTATTATTTCCGCCCTCCGGACATATAAGCTACATATTTTATGTTCTATATAACAACTTTTCTCTGTAACAATATTTTTTGCCCTTCCCTTCAGAGTTGCTGTATAGAGACTCCACTGTACCAACAAACGTGATGTGTGTGAGCATTTTTATTACAAACTAACTCCTGCCATTAAAAAGAGGCCCTGGGCGGAAGCCACAAGTGAATTCCTTTCGACGGGAAAGCGCTTTTAATTGAGTTGAAGCACTTAATCGTACGCCTTAAGAGGGAAAAAAGCCACCTCATGCCCGACCATCTTCTTTTGCGGGTAAATCACGCAGACATTGCACACATGTCAAGTTGCCAATACCAAGAATATTACACGTTTATTGAGCATTGTGAGTATTATTATGATGAACATGCCATAATAACAATCCTCAATTCATCATAAATTTGTCCCCGTCGGGGCGAAATGATCATTTGCCGGATGTCCAACAGCTCTTGAGATGTACCTCTCTGCCTCTTTTCATTTTCTTTCTTGTGTTTGTCATCTACATGAATCTACAGGGGACTCTCCCTATACCGGCCCTCCCTATAAGAGCACTTACTCAATAACAGCAGTACTGAATCCCCCCTACAGCTTTACCATGTAAAGTGCACTCTTTATAAGAGCACTCCCTATAACAGCGGTTTCTCTATAACAGCAGGGTATTTTCTTCCCTCGCTCACATTCCTCTCACTATAACAACACTTTCTTCCTATAAGAGCATTAGCGCCCAAGTCAGGTATCCCTTCAGCATTAATTGTTTCTTTATAACAGCACTGGAACTCTATACCAGCACAATTTCTCACTAAAATGTAAATATTTACGCCCAATTGCGTAAATATTGTTAGAATTTGGAAAATTATCAAAGTAGAGCCTGAAAATAATCTTAATTAATTAATATTCATATTTTTTAACCAATTCTCTATACCAGCAGTTCGTTAGAAGAGCACTTTTCCTGGCGCAGATAGGGCGTTGTTATAGAGAGAGTCGACTGTATTCTGTTGTGCATCCACCAGACAAAAATGGGTACAACTCCCGTCTTGTCCCAACAATGGATCCCAAGGTCTTCATTATTTTGTAGGGTGTATATGTTTTATTAAAAGACGCCGTTCCCAGTCATCACATTGGTGATTTTCCAAATGAATTGCCTCAATACAGCTCTTTTCAATTCTTTTCCTTTCTTTTCTCTTTATTTTTGAAGAGAGAGGGAAATCCATTGAGAAGAACTGATAGCTTTTTATTCTTCTTTTGACCACGTTTGTGTCCTCCTTGCACATGCACGCACAAAATCTTGTTTGGAGACCACGTGAATTAAAGCGTATGTTCTCCCAAAAACGCAACCGGCACTTGTACTTATAACTTCTCTATAACAAGGCATCGACAGCAGAGCAATACCTTGTTGGAAGGCTAAGAAGTCAAGCTTTCAGAATTGATAAGTACTGTTATTTAAAACGATTACATTTACAAATAATGAGAAGTGACACGCGTTAAAAAATGTTAACATAGGGAGGTTAACAAATTTTCGTACTGTGCAAATTTTGATTTATGCAATATTCTCGGATTGTAAATGATAGCTTGTTGAAATTCTAAAAAGCAAGGCTTTCAGAATTGGTACGTGTTTTCATCGGAGACATTTCCGTTCAAAAGGTATGGGGAAATCGCATGAAGTTTTTACCATGTTAGCAAACGACAACGCCAGCATGTGCAACCCGCGAAGAAGTATTTTAAGGAACTTTTCGCAAATAATCTACCGGCGCGAAGGAAACTCCGAATGATGTGGATAATGCTTTAATCAAATGATCGTTAATTTCCCGCAATATCTGTCATTATCAATTTCGTAAGTTTTACGGTGACGTTGGCAAAAGAGAAAAGGTTCTGGATAATTAAATCTTACTGGAAGTACTTAAAAATTCAAATTTTCATCTCTGATTAGAAAGTAAAATTGTTTGGAGTAAAATCTCCAGACAGACATTGAATTTTGCTGCTCGTGGGTAATTTCAGACAAGAAAGAGCAAAGAAAAAAAGAAAAATACAAAATTTCATTAAGATCCTGAAAATATTGAAAAAACTAAAATTGCACAGGACTAGAATTTGTTAGCTCCCATATGTTAACATGTGATTTTTTTAACTCGTTTTACTTGTCATTGTTTTTAAATGTAATCGTTTTGAATAAAATTGCTTATCAATTCTGAAAGCTTGACTTCTTAGCACTCCAACAAGCTAATGCTCTCGTGTTTTCGCCTTCAGAGAAGCTATAAGCAGAAGAGACGGTTGCGTTTTGCGGCGAACATACGGGATACATTCATGAAACAGTGGGTAAAAACATGAAAAATAAAAGCCAAATGAAAGAAATGGACAGATAGGAAGAGAGCCTGTACTGCCTTATGCGAGGACCCAATGTGAAAGGGATCCTCATTGTTGGTGAAGTAACGTCGGTAACAAAAGGACCTACGAAGGGATCTCGCATACTCCATTGACTTCATTTTTTATGTGTAATTATACATGTGCGATGTAACAAGTCTTTTTTTCTCTCTCTTTGTTGCCATTCAGTTTCACTCTCCACAACACATTGTTGATCATATTTGGCAGGGGCAAAAAGGGACTGGGCTGAGAGTGAGAGTGACGAGAATCTCAATTTGTCTTGTTTAAGAGCCAGCACGGCGAGAGCTGAACTTGGCAGTTCCCATGTGGACACCCTCCGATCGGTGTCATTAAGCAATTAACAAGTCATTTGAGGAATTAGAAAAAACAACAAATTTTATATTCAACACTTTTTTTTTGGAGAGCACCTCAATCTGCGTGAGTTTAATTAATGAAGTCACTTGGATAAGGATCTGATTTTTTTTCTCTTATTTGCTGCCGGTTATTGTGACTGCAGGATTGCTGCTTTTCGGATTCCTCCAACAATTTATTTGAGTAAGTGTTTTTACTTTTTTTTTGTGGGCTAGAAAACATGTATTTCTTATTATTTCTTACAGTATATTATTGTAATTTTTTATATTATTAGAAAAACGTTCAACGATTTGTACGGATTTATATGTACTCCATATTTTCGGTATTACATTATTACAATACTTTTCGACTTCGAGTGATACGATCTTTTCATTTGCATGCGAATGCTACGGTATTTCTTGCTATTTTTTCTAATCCGGCTCTAACGTCCCCGCGGGGGTATTAAATTTGCAAAAATGTGAGCTAAATATACATATATATATTTTAACCGTATCACTTTTAAGTGTAGATATACTTGTTAATTTCTATAAAAATACGTGCGGTTTTCCGATTATAGATCAAAATTTATCAGCCTGATTTTCTAATGACCATCTTGTATCTAAAATGTGGAGGTGTTTCCTCCTCAATTATCGAGGTAGATGCCAGTGCTTTTTTTGTTTGTTCCAGTTCTTTTTTATACTATTTTTTCCTGTTTTGATGCAATTTTTGTCATTTATTCCTGCTCTTGTTAACACTATTTTTGTCGTTTTTTTCCTGTTCTTGTTTATACTATTTTTGTTATTTTTTCCTGTGCTCTTTTATACTACATATTTTTATACTATTTTTTCCTGTGGTTTTTTATGCTACATATTTTTATACTATTTTTCTCATTTTGCTTATTGACACTGACAGCCACGCAACAGCCAGTAAGGTCAATGGTGTGTGGGCTGATTTTTTTATTTATTTTTTCGGAATGCACCATACAATTACATAAAAAATCGTATAGAAATGTGTATAGGGATTGAGTATAATTGTTTTAGATGTTAGACCGTAAATGCACTCTGAAATAGACTTAATAATAAGAAATAGGTAGCAGAATTCTCTCATATAATTTATATGCTTTCCTCCCTGTTTTTTCTGGATTTACTCTCTATTTACTCTCTAGTTGTCTAGTACAACATACTTTTAATAATGAGACGTGTCGAGGGAAGTACATAAAAACCATACACCACGCGGAAGAAATTAATCCTTTGACAAGGATCTGTGTGAGGGCTACATTTTTTATATCGCTTTATCCGAAATACAATTGGAAATGGTCACTGGTGGTTTTTGGATTTTTTTGGGGGGAGGAAATGTACTTATTTGGGGGAAAAAATCTGAGGAAAAAAGAGCTCCCGGGGGGTGTGACAGCTGACGCGTGCCACTTGACTCAAAGAACCAAGAGACACTTGTCTATGTATGTACATATATACACATATGTATACATGATATATACTGATATACATATGTACTACACTGATATGTACATACAAATATGTGCAATCGTGTTCTGTGGATGCCAAGGTCATATGAGCTAGTTCAGTTGGTCACGAGTGACATATTTTTTCCTGTCCTTTTTGTCAATTTAGTATTTTATATTTTCACTCCATTCAATAGGAAGCCTCGGAGACAAAATGTCTCCTTAAATATGTTCTAATGCACGTACATTTCTTGAAAAGTTCCTCTTGAAACTGTTTCAGAAATCCGCCATTTAAAAAAAAATTAAATACCTAGGCGTTTTTCCTAGATGCAAATTCCGAAAATTCTGCCTGTGTCTTAAAAACTGCAGGCTTTTACTGATTTACAAGCTCATTATGCTGCCACCTCATTCATTAAAAAGGAATGTAATATTCCGTTATTGTAATGAGTGTTATTTCTCATTCTTATTTTAATTTTGAATTAAAGGCATTCTATACGCTGAGCAATTGTGGTCAACGTGCATTTTTCATGTGCAACTAATTTTTTTTGGTCCATCCTCCTCGTACAAAAGGTAATTAATAATGTTTCTTCTTTCAAGACGAAGACCATTGACCGTCAGAGAATAAAAACACGCATATTTTTTCAGAATATTTCTATTGAACACAAAAGGGTCTTTTTCTACGTTATAATAGGAAAGGCGTGTCAGAAGGGATTATTACATAATCAAGTGAGGTGAAGTGTTTGCACACGCACCCTTTCGCCTCTTTTTCTCTCTTGCGTTTGAGCACATTTTATGTGTACGTGCTTCTGTGTGCAGACAAAAAAAAAAGACGGTATAACTGGCAAAACTGTTGCTCTTATCACGCATATCTACGGCTTATTAGTTAGTTAGATCTCATATTTTGTGGAAATAGTAATTATGTATTTGTTGTAGAACATTCTGACCTGCCATATTGTTGTTCTTTCATTCTCGTCTCCTCTCTCTCTCTCTCTCTCTTTGCTGTATTTTCTTTTGATCTGTCAAAGATCTGGCTGAGCGGGTGATTTGTTGTCTTTTCGTATGGAGGCGCATATTGATACATTGGCTAATCCTATCAATCACACTTTTGTTTCTTCACGTACTAATTATTATATAACCCCTCTTGGATGCATATGAATCATAAAAATGTCATTATTCAAATCGGAGCCGATTGGAGACTTCAACGCCGGTCCGGCGTGCGCTGCATTTTGATTCTTTTCACTCGTTCTCTTTTTACCCCAAATGAATCTTGCCTCACTCGGTTTTTATTTGTGTCCAAATCACTCCATTTCCATCTTTCTCTTTTCTCTCTCTTTCTCCCTTTTCTTGCTATTGTTCTCTCTTTCTCCCTTTTCTTGTTATTTTTCTCTCTTTCTCCTTTTTCTGACTCTTCTCTCTCTTTGTCCCTTTTCTTGCTATTTCTCTCTTTCTCCCTTTTCTTGCTATTTTTCTCTATTTTACTCCTTTTTCTGACGCTCATTTCTCTTTCTCCCTTCTCTTGCTATTTTTCTCACTTTCTACTTTTTCTACTCACTTGCTATTTTCTCTCTATTTCTCTCTTTGCTATTTTTCTCTATTTCTCTCTTTGCTATTTTTCTCTCTATTTCTCTCTTTGCTATTTTTCTCTCTATTTCTCTCTTTGCTATTTTTCTCTCTATTTCTCTCTTTGCTATTTTATTCTCTATTTCTCTCTTTGCTGCTTTTCTCTCACCCTTTTCGCCCTTTTGGATTTCTCTTTACTCACTATCTCTCCTTTTTCTTGCGATTTTCTCTCTTTCTCCATTTTCTTGCAATTTTCCCGTCTCTTTCTATACGTTTTCTTGGGATTTTTTTCGGTCTGTCTCCACTGTCTTGCAATTGTTCTCTCTTTCTCCCTTTTCTTTCCCTTTTCTGGCTTTCCCCCTTTTCCTGCTATTTCTCTCTCTCTTTCTCCTTTTTCAGACTCTCCCTCATTTTCATCCATCTCTGCCGTCAATATTATGTCCTCTTTTCCGTCTGTAACATGATATAATGTGATGTACTACAAGCCTTCTCTTGAGCTTACATATTTTTCCATACAAACTCTCACTTTTATCCTGAAATCTTTTTCCCTCCCGTGAATGCCTCTTCCGTGTAAGTACACAATTTTTTTCTGTTTGCCTTTCTTGTCTACCTCTCAATCTTATAGTATTCAATTGCCAGTACAAACATCTTTCGTATTCGCAACTTGTACAAATGTCGCACCATATCATTTCAAGATGTAATCTTTCACCGTAACCCATTCTGAGTTTTTTTTGTCACCGAAAACCAGACGTCGAGAAGGAGGTACAATATGATCTGTAGTCACTCATTTGTCCCTCTCTCTCTCTCTCTCTCTCTTTCGTAAAGCCATCCACGTTTTATTAGGTCATGACAATTTGCAGACGAGTTAAGTTATTAATTATTAAAAAGGGGAGTACACCTTCATTCAGGCACTGCACTTCTCAGTTACAACAGCGAGCACGTGCAGAGCCTTTAAAGCGTAAAAATGCACACCCATAAAGACCTGCACCTTTTGAGAGATTTGCCATAGAAAATTCAATCAGACACTGCAAATTATTGAGCGTTATCGGAGAGAATGATTGAGTTTATTTCGTATCATTATTGGTGGATTATGCAAACATCTTTACCTTAACAAGATCATTATTATTGCCATTTACACATGTAAGTTGTTTTATGATCCGCAATATTAATTGTACCCCCATTCAAAGTGTGTGTGGTGGGTCACTTTTTGGGGGTTCACTTCAGTTTTGGCCATTATAGAAATCACCGGCAAAATTAACCCTTTCCTCCGCCCTCCTCACATATGAAATCTCTCATTTGCTCCTTGAAATTAGAGAATCATTTGAAATCAGAATGTGCTCATGCATATTAAGTGTCTTTTAATTCCCACTGGTTTTTTTTTCTTTTATTTGTTTCATTATGAGAGTGAGGACATTTTGCTGGAAGAAAGGACTCCAATGCTTTGAGTGATTGTTGGATTATTGATCTACTTTATGACATTTTGGGTGCGAGTGAGTCCGAGTGTGTGAAATGAAGTAAAAGTTGTTCCGAAATGGATTACATATGAACACGTTGTCCAATGTTTTTTTTGCTCCCTTTGCAATACTCAAGCACACTTGTATAAGTTGTAAGTTGTAACATGTTTTTAGAATAATATAATCTAGTTTTGATGTGAGCTTTCAATTGACCCACATCATGTTTGGAAAGGTTTGCTCCAAATTTTGGTTCTGTAGGGGTCTTTTAAGAGAGCAATGAATCGTAGTAATTACATAGTAGATACGTGTGTATATCCACGTGTATGCTCACGCGTGGGGAAACTTGGGAAAAAAACTTACTTATTTTGGAGGTATCACATCACACATTTTCGTAAGACTAATAGTTATTTTTTTTATTGAGGGAAGTCATACCTGATTATTTCCATGGAGCTCTAATTTTGATGGATTACAGTGGAGTCTCTTTATAACAGCACTGAAGGGAAGGGTACAAAATATTGTTACAGAGAAATGCTGTTATATAGAACATAAAATATGTTTACATGTACGAAGGGCTGGAAAAATAATGTTATTACATAGAAATGTTGTTATAAAGGGATGTGTTGTAGAGAGACTCCTTTGTATCAGTAATCAGTATTATATGTATGCATAATGTATACAGATCACATATTAGATAAGTACATGTCTATTGGGACGAAGAGCTCCAAATGATCCGGTTTATCACAAACTAAATGAAGAAAATGCCCCCAGATTCTAATGTGTTATTTGTACTTGAATACGCCATAAAATTCTGGATGAAAATGCATGAAATAGTGGTGGCAACGATCCGATTTGTTCCCTTTTTTGTTCGATTCGTTTCAAAGCCCCGAATCGGATCGAAATTCACAATTCTATCGGATTCATTATGCAAATGATTGGATTCGGTTCGATTCAAGCCGTGGATTGAATCTCATGATTCAAACGATCCAAAAGAATATATTATTGCGACACATTTTTTCACTTTAAGCATATAATCAAGTCTAATAGTTTTCCACTTCAAACAAGTGCAAGTAATAACCGCGAGATAATATTTACCGTTGATTTAAATTTCCTCCAATATCTTAATGGTTTTTGCTCTGCTTCGGAAGAATATCCAAAAATTTTATGAAATAATGGATCAAATGAATAGATTTTAGTTAAATTTTATGATCCGATTTGCATCTTGAATCGAATTATTTTATTCGATTCACGGTTTCGAATCGAATCAAATTTTCAAGTACTCAATTTGAATTGAATCGAATCGAATTGAATCGAAAAATCCGATTGAGAATCCAACCGTAGCCGCCCATACATGAATATATGCCTTGTCAGAGCATTTAAATAAAATTCAATAAAAGTTGGGTCAAAAATGATTTTAATTTCGCTCCAAAAAAAGTTGGGCCAAAAATGATTTTAATTTCGCTCCAAAAAAAGTTGGGGCAAAAATGCAACTAAAAAATGCAAAAATGCAAATTTCGCTCCAAAAATAGTAGGCAAATCCAGGAATTTAATCTTCGATATAATTGATTACTTTAGATTCCCTGGAGTTGCTGGAAGGAATTAAGGGAATAAGCGGAAAACATGGCCAGGAACGCCCCGGTGTTCGTCTTAATAAGCGCAGTGATCCTCTCCGTCGTCTCCCTGAACGATGCCACTCACCCAGGGAATGGTACGACAGCCTCCGGAAGGTACTTCCAGGGGAAGAAAACAGCCTCCGAAAGCTTGGGGATGCTCAAGAAGAACATAAGAAAATCCCTGGAGAAGGAAGCCACGAAGACGCTCACGAATTTCTCTCCGCCCGAATTCGAGGCGGAAAGTGGGAGATTTGACAATTCCACCACAAGATTTGAACATTCATTGTCCAGACGGAAGCGGCAAGGGGACTCCGCGCTGGACGTCGTTGGTCAGAGTGTGGACGCAAATTCCGCGGAGAGCGGGACTCGTTTGAAACGAGGCCTGAGAGACGTCTCTCGATCCCGGAGGAAGCGCAGCATCTTTTCCTTCAGTTTGGTCAAGATGTTCGAATTTGGCCCGAAGCACTTTTTCCGCCGAAGACGTCCCAATCGCCCCAAGTACGGACCTCCTCCAGTAGTCCATCACGCCCCGATTCATTATCATCAAGGTATGCCATCCGATTTGGTATTCCAATTCAAATCAGAATTATATTCATGTTTTTCAGGATTTTAATCGGAATTATATTCATATTTTTCTGGATTTTAATCGGAATTATATTCATATTTTTCTGGATTTTAATC
>JAQGBT010003109.1:0-20894 GCA_034698585.1 Disparrhopalites patrizii | reverse complement strand
ATAAAGCTCTTAATATTTACAAAATACCTTCGACTTCTAAGGGTACTTTCGAGTACCTTTTCACTTTTTTAACACCTTCTTTTACTCATACCTGGACTTCCATGGCGTGGGCGGTCGCTTGTG
Organism: Disparrhopalites patrizii; assembly: GCA_034698585.1. Taxonomy (NCBI): domain Eukaryota; kingdom Metazoa; phylum Arthropoda; class Collembola; order Symphypleona; family Sminthuridae; genus Disparrhopalites; species Disparrhopalites patrizii. Next base: position 20,771 of record JAQGBT010003109.1, on the reverse strand, counting down.
GGGAAGAGGTACATTATTAAGAATAAGAATAGTGAAAATGAAATACGAGAGTAAATACCTCACAAGGTTATTCTTATCGTCACCATCATTACCATTTACGGACGAAGCCGGTGAATGAGGATAGACTTACTAACTCCTACATAGACAAGGCTGGCAAAATACTCGATTTTCAGTTAGCTACTAAATACAATTACAAATACTTTTAAAACCAGGAAAAGAATTTTAATGACGAAGAAGTATGCCTGCTTGGTATTTAATTCCAATACTTTTTTTAATTACTAATTTACTAAATGCATTTACTCCCCTCGTACATGTAAATTGTTCCATGTTTTCTGCTCAAATAACAATTACTAATTACTTTTGATTATTCGTTCTGCTAATTACAATTACAGGGAATAATTACTTTTCAATTATTTTAGCATTTTCTCGTAGTTGCAAATACTACCATGCAACTCCTGCTCTTAGGTCCTTAAAGCCATTCCCTTTTACGGATTTAGCCACCTAAAAAATACTGGGAATATTCCCACAAGTCACTTCGCACCCAAAAAAAAAGGATCAGCAGTATTTGTCTGGAACCTGTCCCCACGAGGAGGAGATTTAGCACAAATTTTTATGTAAAGAATGGTGAAGAGGAGGAAAAAAAGTACATAATCCCTTTGTAAAAAAAAACTTGGTTCGTAGTTCGTCCTGGAATCCTTCTTGTCCCTACAGCAGGTGTAATACATTTATATAACAGCTCCAGTCCACATCGTAATGGAATCAGATGGGAATCCGGACAAAAGTCAACAAAATATAATGGTGTTAAAGACCACGTAATGCTACGCTGATGCTCACTACACAATTACGAAGCGATTTTCCTCCGAGATTATAAGCCCCCAAGTGTGGACAAAGGACTTCATGATCATTTAGCATTTACCTAGGTATATAGGTCCTGCATTAATACATGTTCTCTGCCAGATGCACATGTCACTTCATGTGTGTCTCTAAATGTATGTAGAATCCAATACAATGAAGGGAAAACAAGCCGTAGAAAAGGAATCAATTTACGAAATTAAAATGCATACACACTGTGATATTCTGCGTACTTATTCCAATGCCACCGGCCACAGCTTTGTATGAGCTCAAGTCAGAAGGAGAGACAGACAGATAGACGGGTAGAAAGGGGTAGAAACAAAGGCCGCGGAGGATAATGACGTATACTTATGGGAGTACTTTTAGACAAAATAATTTTGAAAAATTGATCCGTTATTTAAATGACTGGAGAGACAAGAGAGGGGAAATGATCGGCTAGTCGAGACCGAGACCGTATCATGAACTTGTAGACACACTATTCTATGGACAATCGTGTACAAGGAGACATTTATACGTGTGCTTTCTTCGTAAGGCACTGTACCTATATCCTCAAGTTCCTGTTATAACCGCATTTTAGGCTCCTTTCCCCTGGAGCTCCTGCATATACCGTATTTTAACAGCATTTACGTACACATATGACATACCTATACATATGTATATGCGCTTTTCGTAAGAAGTGTAAGTAAAATCGCAATACATACTATGGACAGTCCATACAGCTACAGTATTCGCTTCATCAGGCATTCCACACAGTTTCGAAAGGAAATAATATTGGTTGGGTATTTTTTTGTATGCTTTTACGTCCTAAGAAAGTACTGGAACTGCCAAAGACGCTCATATTTTCGCATGCATTTCATTACTTACCACAAACGTCCATGCGTCTGTACAAATTCAGCAGTAAAGTGAAGGAAAAGTACAAGAGAAACAAAATTGAATTTCCTTTACAGCTCATACGCGGGCGTCAGCAAAAAATATTGACGTTAAGTTAAAAACATGAGCTCCTGGAACTGTAACAGTTGAAATCATTTTATTTTTACTTTCGATGTCACGAATGGTTGATATAGCTAGACCTTCACAATTGTTTATTTAGTGAGAAACTTCAAAAACAAAGTCGAGACTCGAGACAAAGCACTCTAATTTTAATGAACAATTTTCCGTTGCAGGACTGCAGGAGCCCTTTTTTGCGTTTGTAATATTACTGATTATTTATGCGAATTTCATTTTTTTTTGGTGACGGGACAATCAATGCAAAACTTAATCAATTGGAATGGTAGCGTGATGATAGATGACATAGGTTCGGTCCGTTGGAGGTTCGATATTCAATTATTTCAATATCCGCACTGTCCGCACGTCACCTTTTCCATTCAGACATTTATTAATCTTTTTACCCCAAGGCATGCACGTGCCTTACAATTACGTCGCGGCTCTCTTTGACGCAGGAAGGGAAAATAGATTTTCATTCAAATTCAAAAGGTGTCAATTTTTGTTTGACATGAAGGTATGTGACGTCCTGTGATTGCTTCTGGAACTGTTGTTTTAAGCGGTTCATAACAAAAATGAAATTGCGTAGAAACTTACGCCAGTAAAACTACTTCAAAGAGTGTGCTTTCTCCAGTAAACAAAAAATAATTTGGTTGCCGCAAAAAGAAAAAAAGTGCTGGATCGTCTTTATGTTCACATGATAATCGAAAAAAAAAGGAAGCAATAGATTCATCCAAAACCGTTTTGAGCATCTTCAAAAGTAATTAGACGCTAGGACCATCTCATCAATCACCAGGAGCACTACATAGACCCGCCATTAGCTCCCATAAAAAAGGGGGAAGGAACAAAGACGTCGGAATTTGACGTTTATTAGACGAAATCGTCCCCGCAAAAGGATTTCCTCGGGAAATAAAAGAGGAGAAAGTACGAGGACGAGACCATGGCTTGGAATTACAGTTGGAAATTGTCCCGCAAACAAGAGGATTTAATAGCTCTTCTCTACGGCTTCCCCGCACATATTCCCAGTCATGGCGGCCTTGGGATGAAAGGACCATGGAAGGAGGATTCCTCCTCTTTTTCCATCTCCACCTCATCATCATCCTCCTCCAAGGAGGAGGAGACGATAGGAGACGTTCCCACTGCTGGTGATCAGTCACCTCCGGTAAGTGGTCAGTCTTCCAGTCAAAGTTCATTCCCCCGCCATCGTCGGGAACGCCATGAATCATCGGAAGAGAGACTGGCGGAAGATGAGTTCATCACAGTTCTTATGGATTTTGAGGCCATTCTCCGGGAAGCCCGGCACACGAGTTTTACGGACTATTTCGAAGAGGGCTGTGAATCCCTCTGCAAGCTCCTCGCAGGGGCCTTCAACCAACTCTTCCGGGGAATGCGAGGTCTCCTAAGATGCCTGGTTAATCATGGGACCATTCACGTCCTGGAGGATGTTGCGGATGACCAACAGCAACAAGTGAACAGTAGTGAGAGACAGGAGGAAAACCCTGTTATTGGGAATGATTGGAATAATCAGGAAGGCCTAGTGCGAAGATCCGGGATTTCCGCCGGTGCTGGTGAAGGCCTTTGGAAACCTCCGGTAAATCCCCAGCAAAGCCGTCGGTCCCGGTTTGAGCTGTCACAATGAATTCCGCATATTGCAAGTCAGATTAAATGGCTTAAAAGAGCCAGCGTTGACATGCGTGTGCAGCTTCCTGGTTGATGACAAGGATCCTTTTCCTCCGTGGTATATGCCGGACCCCCCCCCCCCAGAAAAACCATGGAACCACGCTCTCAATCCCCAAAAACATCCCACACCATGAAAAGGTCCTCAAGTTCGAGCAAATTGGAAATGAAATAAATGACAAGGACTTGGAAATTTATCACTTTTCCCCCACAAGGAAGAAATCCCCTCATTGACGTGAGGCTTTATGGAGAAAATGGCTTGGACGTGAAGGAATGTTTTTATCACACGCTCCGCAGCCTCCTTTTTTTATTTACTTTTCTTCTTCTATATGCCAGAGTACAAGTACAAATAAAAACGTTTTTTTTTTCGCACAATAAAAACGTTACTCCGTTGCTCCTTTGAAAAGGAAGCACACGGGACTTTATTGTACCGATAAATATGGAAAGATTTACAGAAACCAGTAAGATACTGACTCCCGTTCTCGAGGACTCACGTACAAACCATTTTTTATGTAAAAAAAACCGGGTCCTCTTGCAAAAAAAAAAAACGGGGAAAATCCCAATATTTGCTTTCAAGGGATGTAAGCGTACGGCCTTTTTTGGATGGTTGGGAAATGATAATAATTACGGGAGAAAAAGGATGACAATGACCGCCACCGGGTGAGGGCGAAGGACAATTAGACGGGAGGAAAAGAGAGAAAAATCGAGCAGGTGCCTCCATCTCGGAGGCTGGGAAGAAGGCCCTCCGGATTTGAAATTGGCGCCTTGGCAAACACTCCCATTTAGTTCGCAATTGCAATGGCCCAAAGTGCATAGGGAAAAACCTTTCATATTAGGACTTATGTATTAGGACTTTAGGACTCTTTTAGGACTTGGTATACAGGTGTGTATACCAAAAAAAAAAAAGATCCCAAAGAAGATTTTGTTGAACTTACATAGTATAATTTTTTTTTATTCAGAGAGAGATAGTCTTGTGTTGTGCTTGTTGTTCAAGTGGCAGCCGTCATTCAGCGACTGCATGTATTGAAAACAGACTGTTTCTTTCAAATTTACAGGACGGAGGATGACAAAAAAAAACTATTTAGTGAAAATATTTTTCTAAAAAACAAGTTCATCATCATGGTGGTTTTAAGAGACCATTAGGAATTTTGAAATATATCCCCCCTCCGGGAAAAGAAACAATCCCCCCCCCCGACGAACAAACTCTTTTATTGTCAAGTTCCTCCAAGTTTGGTGACTTAAATTTTTAATCATATTGGTTTTTTTGACGCCCTTTGGCGCTCCGTGTTTTGTCCGAGTTGCAGGTGTCACATTTGGAAGGGGAGAAGATACCACAAGAAATTTAAGAAAAAAAGTGACCGATGACCCAGAAGAGAAGGAACGTGACTGCCAAGATCCCAAACCAGACGGCTAAAGTGTCAAAAGTCAGTCCTTGTTTATTTGGCCAAGTGAATTTTGTTGGTATGTGATACTAAATTCATCATCAGGAGAGTTTTCCGAGTCGTGCTAATGTCCCGACCGAAGGGATATTGACAGAATCTTGAAGACCCTTTGTTGTCAAGATTTATTGCCAACAGGTCATGTGGGCACTTGGTTTTGGAACAAAGTCTGGCTCATCGTCAGATGGGAATCCCTGGTCTGGACAACTTTATCATTGGACATGAGCAAACCGTGTTTTCCAAAGGATTGTTTGTTATTGAAACAGTGGATACAATTACACAATCAGTGGCAGGGGGGAGGGTTCATGTGGGGGTCTGTGAAATCTAGAATGATGTGAAATATATCATGTGATCCAGGGTAATCAGCTTCTTCAACATTTATATTAACTACAAATCATCGTATTCAATTTATTTTGCCAGATAAATTGTATATGTTCCCAATTTGGATTCAACTCGCAAATAGACGATCAACAGGAAAGGTGAGGATTTCTGCCTATCTCTTTAATAGCGTGTTTAACATCCATTTTATTATATTGTAAATATTTTATTTAAATTACATTCAGTTCCTTTATGCACGATTCATCCAATATAGGTGTGGTTATCAAGGTTTTTTTTTTGCTTGAAAGCAACAATTTGATTAGGTTCAACAACAACAAGAGTCAACAATTAGTTAAGGTGTGCAGGTTGTATCGATTAACGTAAATTGATATTCGCTCATCCATTGCAATGAATACAATGAAATGTTCCTTCACCCTCGTGCTGTTTACCAAGTTACTAACAACACATATACCTACATTAATTATTATCTAAATAGCATAATACTAACAAATTGAATTAATTAATATCATGTAATTAGTTGCTAATATCAATGTAATATAAAGATAAACTCTGCGCTTTGTAGCTCATGATAGCACACACATTACCTTCATTTTAGAAATGAAAATGTGCTTTGAATCCTTAACTCTTGAAATGGATGATGTGGAACGGAACCCTAAATATTACGATGTTTTTTTTAAATCCCTCATAGCTGGGGTTTCAATTACATTTTTGCTCTCAATATCAGTCACCAGTTTAGTATCTGTGAGGAAGTATTTTTTTTTTTTTTTTTGGCGGAAAACAAAAGGAATCTACATGATTCAAAATACTTATTCACAGTTATGTGTCATGTCTTTTTGATGGAAAAAACAAACTAGGTGGGGGTCTCTCAAGACCCCCACCACACCTCAACACATTGATGACTCTTACTGTTTCAACTATTTTTGAGTCAGCACAGCACCCAGCATTTAAAGACGAAATTATAATATAACGTAATAAGCTTTGACATGTGTGTACATACGTGGTTGAGGGGGAAAAAATTGGTGAAGGCTAAAACTCATTCAGGCGTGAAGAAGAGAAGGAATGAATGAAACGGGATGAGAGTGAGGGGCGAGACAAGAGACCTCAGAGAGAGATTAAAAGACTTGACTTTCTTGCCAATTTGCCAACCACATTCACCTGTTGTTGTTGTTGATATTTACATACATACCCACACATAATGGAAGTGCCAAAGTTTTTTTTTTTTTTTTTTGCGAAATGTCATGAAGAAGAAATGTCGCAATGTGATGCGAAAGGGTTAGTAGTAAAAGTTCAATAAGTTGTGTGAATGATTAAAGGTGGATAGGGGATAAAAAGCCTAGAGTAGAAGGTGTATTCCATCATCCCCAAGAAGAGATGATAATATTAAAGCAAAAGGCAAGAAAAAGTAGACCCTGCCCTTTCAAGATCTTTTTCTTCATGATGTTGATGATGATCTGAAAAGCCCAAGTCATTTGACATTAACACACACCACATGTACATCATTTGGACTTGTACTCACATTCCTATAGCAGTATTTGATGTTTCTCTCTCTCTCTCTCTCCCTCTCTCGCTGTCTCAAACGTAATTGTTATTACTGTTGCATAAATCACCCATTTACTTGAGTCACATTTGTTCATTCAATCCTTTGGATCGTCAAGAGCCCTCTTTTTCATTCCACTCTTCTGTTTAGTTTCTTTTAGCAGCCTCCAACTTCGTTTGAAACAGGACAGGAGAGGGGGAAACAATAAGAAGCACAAGATTTTTTAAACCCTGTTTGAACTATGGCAAAATCATGTTGCTTTTGCTGTATTTCTAATAGACTGAACGTGTAATTAATTCCAAAAAATATTTGCTTTGGAAATGCTCATCCCTCGTCTATGCGTTCGAAACTGTTCCCCTTTGAAACACATCTGGTTTTTTTTTGAAGTGTACTCATCAAAAATACCCTTTTAATTGCTAGTGTAGTTGAACTACGTGTGAAAGAACTTTTTTTCACACACTAAAGCAAGACCAACTTACAATTTAACAACAAAGCCGTTTTTTTAAACTTCAACCTTCGTTTTTTTTCGTCTGCATTATTTGAATTCATGTATGTATTTGTTAAAAGTAGTCACCCAATGTCATAAATCGGACATAACCCTTTACTAGAATACATTTGTTACCACTACTACTAGTGTTTACTTTAATTTCAGAGGTTTTTTTTCGCATCACATTTCGTGACAGTTGCAGTGGGTTTTAGTGTATTGTATATGTATGTATATTTATATTTATTAAAATTCACATTGATTTTAATTGGTGACAGGGCTTTTTGTATGCTTTCCTTATTTAGACACTGATTTCCATCAGTGTGGTTTCTCTTTTTCTGTATGTTTTTGTCACGCTCCCATGTATGTTTTTTCTCGGGAAAGTCCAAATACCTACGTATATATCTAATGATTTAGCGCATGGGACACACTCAGGGATAAAAATGTGAGAGGGAAAAGTGCGAGTGTAAATAAAAGTCAAATGGTACTAATGATAACATAAAACAATAAAATCAAGTTTTTATTCCATATTTGTCTCAAATATTTCAAATGATATTTAGTCATGTCATGTCTGTTATTTGTCGTATTGTCTTTCGTAACTGCTTTCTGTGTACAGGGTAGTTCACTTTTAATAATGAATATCTTCCTCAACCACTATGGTTTTCCTTAGAAGGATTCTTTAAACTGATTTGCATTGATTATTGCACAATCATACATAAATTTATTGCCGTTTCTGGTACTCTCAGAAGTAATAATTTAATTAATCAAGGAATAGAGTTCATTGGTACTTTGAGAAATAAACATTTTCGTGGCCCTTTTCGAGCTTTTGAAAAACTACATGTGAGAAGGGCAACCTAATTTTATACATTATGCACACTACACAAACGCCTTGATACGGTCATAAAAAGCGCTTGAATTTGTCAATCTTTGAGGCTGATGAAAACATATTTATTTAATCAATGTAAAGAGTAAGTGCACATAAATATAGCAGTGGACAAAGTACATACACATGTGAGGCACCAGAATTGTGTGTTAATTATTAGTAACATACGACTTTTGTAGTAATCAGGACGGGCGGATGTTGCGGTTTCCCTCATTTTCCATCCGGCTTTTCAATTTGACTTTTATCGCATCGTTTCTGTCTGTTTATTTTTCTTTCCGTCCCTCCTCATGTAGCAAAGGGGGGTTTGCCTGTAATTGGGAACAATTCATATCAGAAGTTTTTTTGTAAAAAAAACTACTATTTCATGTGTATTTTTCCTTCGGACGACTTAATTTTAAATGATTTTCCCCCACCGTTCGTCGAATTAACAAGTGTCCGATTCCACACCAACCACTCATATAGGTCGGATAATGTTAACACTTATTAACAATTCAGTGCCATACATAGTATCATTTTATTTATAGTATTGATACTAGATACAGATAATTTTCCATTTCATCGGGGACATTTCCATTTCATCGGTGCGCGTAAAAAATGGTTATCAATAATTCTCGTATGTTAAGCACATATGGGTTTTAGATATACTCTACCCACTTGACTTCATTGGCTTTCAGTCAAGGACGATTTGGCAAAGACACTAATAAATATATAATATGCGAAGTAAGTATACATTTTAAACACCACTGTTTGCAGTCCTTGTTATATTTCGCCAACTAAAAAATACCTACGTGGTGAGATGTGAACGTCCAAATGTGCTTTAAAAAGACATTACAATATCAACATTTGTTGACACAACACTTGAGAGAGTTAGCTCGAAGGATTTTTCGATGTTGACTCTGAATCTATAAAACCTACACATGGACTTAGAGATACGGTATTGGCTCAGACAAAAAATACATGCACATTCATATTTTATCAATGTGTTGTGATATTTCTATCCTCAGCAAAATTTATTTTTTCATTTTGAAACGATTTACTATTGTTAGTAGAAAGGAGTTCTTGTATTTGTTCCACGCTTCACTTACCCTTCATTTGCTTTTAACTTTTTTTTATTGTCTCTTGCATGTATTATGTTTGTATACCCGAGATATTATTTTGAGTCTATTATTACGATAGGCGAGTGTATAAAAAGTTTTTCCGCCGGTGGAGGTGGCACGTAGAACGGAAGAGGATGATCTCCTTCGGGGAGATAAGTGCAGCTTGAAGCTGTAAAAAAGTGTGAGTAGAAAACCATGTGTAAATTGTGGGGCTCGTGCCGTTCTTTCTCTTAACAAAAGAATCGGTGTTAACTGGGATGTCAAAAAAAAGGAGGAAATCTGTGTGCTGTGCTGGTGGTAAACATGTGTGCTCGCATAAGCTGTATAGTACCACGCGTGGCTAACGCAAGATGTTGCATGGAAGTTTTTAACTAATAGTTATTTTTTTGTGTTCTTTCAGGAGGGCTCTATATCGAACTGAAGAAACATTGAAAATACTTTTCATCAGCCGTGAAAATTTGGAATAATAATAGTCCTCCAGCTGTTTATCGTTTTCTGCAGTTGTCGTGGGTAAAGACCCCTCAGAAAGTCTCCATCACTGGTAGTGTCAAGTTGTTTTCAAGCTCTGTTCCAATTTCTTGGCTTGCTGTGTACCGGCTGGAGAACTAAATATCAATGTATTTTTTGAGATCAGTTTTACGTTTTTGGAAACTTTGAAGCACGAAGCACTATTATTTTTTTGTAACTAGTTTAGTTTTCCCCCTCTTGTACTTTGTGTTGCGGAATCGGTTGAGCTGATTGAATGTGAGTACGAACGCGTCAGTGATTATTAGCATCGTGGGAAGGAAATACATGTATAGATAGACAATTATTTATTCTATATTTAATCGCATGAATTAACTTGTGGAAAAAGAAAGTTATACTTGGGCAAACACACAATGCCAATTCCACCACCACCACCCCCGGGGCCGCCGCCTCCCCCTGCATTTGAACCCGTGAGTGCCCCTGACCCCAACGGAAGAAATCTTTTACTCCAGTCCATCCGGCAGGGAACGAATTTGAAGAAGACAAGTATCAATGATCGAAGTGCTCCCCTTATTGAGGGTACGCAATTATTTTGCTTATTTTTTTCACCTTGAAGACAGATTAAAGAAAGCGAAAAGTCGTTATGCTTATCACAAGTTCATAGTTATTATTATTTAGTGGTTAGTGCATTAGTTAGCACAGAGAAGGGAGAAGAATGAAAAAATTTTTGTTTATGTCAGTATTCGTATATTTGGTTGCCGCATATTGTATCCGTTTTTGGGTTGACACGTTTACGTAATTCCATCCCATTATCTTCCAAAGTTTTTGACTCCGTGGGTTTTAGGCAATTGGCTTGATGTCATCATTTCATTGCCTATGCTATTTGTGCATTTTTGAATCTCAACCCCACAAAAATGTGTGTATGGAAACACCTATGTATGTATACGTATTCAGTTGTATGTACATTTGTGTGGCTTTTTGATGACAAGCTTTGGTATTTAATATCATTATGTTCTGTTTTAGGAATGATTAGACCGCTGGGTGGGTCTCACTTCTCTCCACCTTTGATGTTACTCACAATTGTTGATGATTAGCTTCTTTTGTGATTGTAGGCATGCATTATTGCATACCTTTTGCCTTTATACGTGTGTGTGAATTTGACTAAGGCAGAATGTCTGTTGTAAATACTGTAGAATGTAATATGCACGTGCACATGAGTGAGCGCACTACATAGTATCGGTGAAATTTGGCATAAAATACGTTTACTATGTTGAAAGGTCTTTCTTATGTACTGTAATATATGTGCGTTCACTTGCATATTGCATATATGCCGTTCAGTGTTGGTTTTTTTATTGGAGTTTTGCAATTACTTGGGTTGGTTCTCGGGAACGTAGGAGGCAAGGAAGGCCAAAAGGAAGGGAGACGATTTTCGAAAAACCTATGCCAACAGTGTGTTGTAAATTTTTGCTTGTTGCGGCTGAATGATAAAAGTCCAATGTCCATATTATTAATACAAAAATAGTACAAAAATGTATATGTGTAATATGTGTACGATTTGCAAACCTGCAAAGCTTTGTACAGGTATACTTCCCCGTCCTCCTCAAACTCCTGAATGGCTTATGGCACTTTTATGACCACGCAAATCTAAGGTGTAGCACATGTAAAAAGGACTATTTAGTAATCTTCAAAATGATGACCGTCGTCTTCACAAGTTGTTACCATGAGAAAAAATAATTTGCTGGTAACACTTGTAACTGGTTGTGTCATAAAAGCACGAAGCGCACCTTTATTATTTTATATGGATTATATAGATATAGATAGATAAGACGGGAGTGAAGCACACAGTGTTAAATGATTTTTATACTGGCAGTTAATCAAATTTTTCAGTGTAACTCCCGCTTTCATAATAAAGCTGCTTGTGTATCGTAAAACGCTGTTCACGTTTGCCGGTTCTGCAGCAAATTTTGTTCACGCGACACTCTGTACGTTACAATCTTCTGTTCACGTGCCCTAGCCCTCATAAAATGATTTTTATTCAGCTTTATGCAAGGGAGATTTATACATGCTACCTTGCTAATGTGGCCCTAATACCACGAAGGCAGCAAGTAGCAAGTCAATAGAATGGGTAGACCCAGCAGATTATCCTAACAGACTACTGAAGTAATTAAGTAAAAATCGCAGTTTTAGTTAATTATAGTTGTATACAGTGAATTGCTGTAGAAGTTAATGCTGATAAAATGCAGCGATGTTTAGAATGAGAAAGCATGAAGTATATGTCTATAATCTACTACAAACTACAACTATACAGTTGTAGTTCACAGTGCAGCAATAATGCAAGGGAATGGTTTATTTTAATAAAATCCCCTTGTGTTTTTGGCAGACTTTCGGCGTAATATTTTATTTATGAGCTGGCTCAGATCTTCAAGGGATTCTTTTTACTTTTTATGTGTATGGATGACAAAACCCAGCTGTATTCTTCCTGTCTTACGAAGTAATCATAAGATACGTAAGTAAACAATGTTTAGACAGTGAATGTTTATTTACTTACGCGGTGTTAGATGCACGCAAGTGAAAAACGAGACGGTCGAAAGTCTACTAGGTGTTGTACATATGTATTATGTACATCCGCACATTCGATATGTCTGAAAATTAGTTTGAGCAGTCGCAGGAAGTTGGGTATCAGTTGGTTTGATTCTTTCACCCTGACTGCTATATTTATTTCCTAATTATTGTGTCATTAAAAGCCAACCAGCTGATCGATATCCTTTTCCATCACGCGTTATTACGTGCTAATAATAATAACTGTGGCTTGTTAAAAAGCTGTTAGTGTCTTTTACACTTTTGAAGGTAGATCTTTTTTTTTGTCAACGTGTTGGATGTAGAAAATGTAGTCCTAGTAGGAGAATACAAGTGCACATAGCCTTTGCTCATAGCATTGCGTTGGTCGTGGAAGGAAACAGAGTAGGAAAAGCAGTTGGTATACTTTACTCTCACACTGGAGGTTATTTGAGCTGGCTGATTCACTAGTTTGTAGTGGTGGTCTTCCGCTCGGATCCTGTTCCTATTTCCTATGATGCAGTCGTTCACTCCTTATCTTTTTAGCGTGTGACATTGTGTTGAATATGTTATTGATGATACAAGTTTGACAAAGGTTGGTGTATAGCCGCGTGGAAGTAAAATGCAGGACCGAGGACTTCCTTTTTGCAGCACTACTATTTTAAGTAGAACACTAGTTACCATGAGTTTATACATTTTTTACGTAATAGACTCTTGTATGCTTTCGAGTTATATTCTTACTTAGCAAGAGGAAGTGAGTAATAATGTCACAGATGAAATGCAGCGTTTGAGCGTAAATGCTTGCAACGTTGATATTATGAATGCCACAAGCATTAAGGATCCAAAAAAACAATTCATGCCTTGTTTGTTGCTTTCCTTGTGGACCTGTGCCTTTTTAGGGCGTTTTTCAAAGTACTGACACCTCCGCCCATGCATAGGGATCATTTATTGTGTTTGTAGTTTTGTTAACAGGGTCTTTATCTAGCGATAGATTGCTGAATTGGTATGATTTGGTTACATAAGCATAACATAAGGTATACTTTGAAAAAATAAATCCGTAACCAGCATTTGTATTCTTGAAGTACCTACATAATTTTCTACACTATTTTACAGATCGAAACAAACCCAGTGGACCAACTTCTGGTACTGGTGGTGGAGGAACAGGGGCTAGAGCTAATGGACTTAATGTGCCACCCGGTTTAGGAGGTTTGTTTGCCGGTGGAATGCCAAAATTAAAACCGGTGGGGTCTCCGGGTTCAGCAAGCCCTTTAAGATGGAATAACAATAATAATAATAACGTTAGCAGTAATCATAGTCAAAATAACACGAATAGTCCGTCTGCACCCGCTAGTCTACACACATCACCGGCCAAACCACCACCACCCCAACCTCCGCCACCCAGTTTGAAACCCAATATGACCTCCGGGGTTTCGTCCTCTTCTAGTGTACGCAATGTAAGTTTGTTTGACCTCATTTACATGCGCAGTGATTGTTGTAACAGTAACCTTAAATGATATATATGTCTTGATAGATTGACTAACTAATTGTGGCTTCTATGTTTGTTTTAGTCGATGGAGGAGAAGAAACCCCCTACGAATTTTGGTAAACCATCATTAGCCCCCAAGCCCCCTTTAATGAACGGACCAAAGCCAGCAAAGCCAGAGCCACCTCCGAAGCTCTTCATTCCCCCACCTCAGTCCGGATATGACTCGGGTTCTTCCACTCCCCAGTCTAGTCATGGTAATTCATCCATGACTACCCCTTCAACCCCGCCTCCTAGTGTCAACCGTGCTCAAAGTATGCGAATGCCAAAGTCTGCCTCTCCTACAAATCCCACTGCCGCGTCCATTGAATACAGAACAATGGGTAGGGCAGCCGGGCGTGGTTTTGTAACTGGAAACGCTGCTGGGCAGCCACCTCCCCCACCCAGAGTTTTGGTAAAAACAACGTTCATTTGACAGTGTGGAGGAATCTGATATGTTGTTTTTTTATTGGATTCGGATCTTACAGTTCCTGGCAATCAGTTCGTTAGGAAGTCAATAATTCGTTTTTCCATTTTGCAGAATGGAGGAAACCGACCTAGGCCAGCGGCTCCATTAAGACCGCCATCTGCGAGACCCCCACCTCCACCAAACAAGGCTCCCCCGTCACACCCCCCTCCACCACCTCCTGTAGCGGCACCGCCTCCGCCGCCACATAGGACCGCACCGGCTCCCATGCCTCCACAAGTTCGAGTCAACGGGGTAAATAATGTAAATATAAATTATTGTCAGAGTCATTATGATGTTTTCCTGGTATTGTTGTTAAAAATGTAGTTTTTGTACACTTGCAGTCTTTGGGTCCATTGCCGCCAGTTCCAACCAATAACGCACCCCCACCTCCCCCCACTAGAAATTCTTCAATGCGTAGTGTTACTTCGGCGTCCTCGTTCGCTTCTACCTCTACCACGTCTTCAACATCCATTGACACCGGTAAATTAATTTATGAACGTTATTTCAAGTTTTAGTCGGGCTATTAAGTCCATACGCTGCATCTTATTTGACTAAAAATCATTTCTTTGCATCCTAACATGTGTTTGTGTACTTGTAGGAGTTGATTTAGAAAAGCGATTCAGTCACTTATTTCATAATTTGGAATCACTACCCGTACCTGAACCCTTCAGTGGCAAGCCCAAGAACTATCCCAGCAAGAATGGTATGTTACTAATACTGACGTAATTTATATTTATTTGCTGTGCCATTACTTGACCAGCTGCCGTACATTTGCAATTAAAACATTCACTGTTTCATTACACAGCTCAAGCACAGTCGGTGAAACGACAACCGGCACCTCAGCCTCCTGTAAGTAACCACAATCAATTAACCCAGGTTCAATTGGGGTCGAAACTTTGGGTGAATAATACGTCAAGTTGTTGATTCAAGATTTAAAGTTATAATCAATTTTGTCGCGATGTTCTCTGGGTGCTAAAAATGTTTAATGGACTGTCAAACCTTTTCAGATATCAGATTGATATAAAATAAAGAGGCAATAATAATAATATGGATGTAATTTCAATTTACTAATACGTAAGTATGATTTTAGCAGTAGAAACTGTAGCGGTTAATTGTTATTACTTTGAAATTAAGTACTACTGCTGCTGGTAACTAGGAAAAAATGTAAATTAATTAATTCCTGATTACGAAATTATTTGTAAGTGCTTTAGGATAAGATCGCTAAACGTTTTTTTAACTGGCGATTTCGTTTACGATATCAAACACAAGAAAGTGTGTCGGGAGATGTGCACCAGCACAGTTAGTAAACATTTCTAATCATACTGTTACGGGAGGAGCGGCGAAGTTTCTGATCAAGCACATTCCCAGAAAACATAAATTATAATTTAATGAACAAGACTTGGAAGTGGTTATTTATTATTATAATATGTATTATTATTAAAGCAGTAGACTACTCACCGTAATGTCAGTCTTCTAATAACGATTAAACAGTCGGTGTAATATCTGATATGAGTATTAACGCTTAGATTTTAGCATTTATTGTGCCGTTTTAACTGCTTCATTAATGTGTGTACAATTATTGTATGTATTACCTTTTCTACTACAAAGACATTTTAGAAAGGTCGCTTTTGAAATTATACACTGTTCTTACTCCTGTGGTCTACACACTATATTCCGTTTATGCGGCAATACAAAGTTAATTAAATTTGCATGAAGCCTTGAACTTCTGAAAAGATTTTGCTGCGAGAGTACCAAAAATATCATTTTAATGCAAAAGGATGAATAAAAAACAGTAGCATTACATGGCCGTGTATATGTATTATATACATATATTAAATAGCTTTTTAAGCAGTGAAAGGGATAATGATTAGCTAGTTAACGCTGTGGGACTTGTACCACTCATCTTTGATTCGCATGTTATTTATGTGGAATAACTATGTCTTAGTATTTATTTAATAATATTGCAATATTGTTAAATGAAAGTAGTGCGTTGTTTCAAACAAATAGAGCAGGAAAAGTTGGAATGAATACGTAGCAAAACAGGGACTGAATTCGTCAACAGTTTAAAAAGAAATTTTGAGACTTGTAATAGTATAATATACAGAAAACAAAGTAAAATGTATTAAGAGTATGTGTGTGAAAACCAATTTACTAATGAACTGGTGTGTAAAAGTAAAAAAAAAAAAAAATGAACACTTGATGCAAAAACAGTGTTATTTTTCTGTGGTACGTTGGTTGTTCGTAAAAAAAGTGAGAATGTTCGTCATGGCTGACAACGATCGTAGTTTTTTTAGAATAATTATGCCAGTGCTTCATGTCTTAACCATTCTAATTGCAAATAAAATCGAATCGAAGTAAAAAATTACGTAAATACGTGTTGATTTTCATTTTCATCTCGTTTTCACTCGTCAGCTCGTCACTAACGTTGCGACAAAGTTTGCACGGATATTATTAGAGTGCTACACGTGATACGTGATGTTTTAATATATTATGTTTAAGTACACATTATGTATATCTACTCTGGTTGTTGTTGTTGATTGATTGCAGATTATTTTGCAGGTACCGTCATCATATTTATAGACATTTAATAAACCTATTTTTGTTTTGTCTTCACTTCCCTATTTAACGGGGAAAATGCTACGAGAGGTCAAATTCAAAATTGGTTCATTTTTGTATACAGGTACAATATAGTTATTTATTTGATAAAATTTTATGTTTTCCGGTGACAATATTCGAACAGAGATAATATAAAATAAGGTTGTATATGTACTCGCCGTAACTAGACCTTGAGGCTGCATATTTAGTGTGATTTGTAATTTTTTAAATTGTGATTTACATTTTCCTGACTCTTTATTTGTCGACACTTTAAAACTTCCAAAGTTTGCTAACTGTGATAACTTTGTTAATCTTACTTGGACCTATACATTCCCCGCACTGCTACCATCACTTTTGAACCGGACTTGAGAGATCTCCTACGATTAAATGAACAGCAACTTCGTAGAACGTCCAGTGTCAGCGGCACAATCGTTATTTGCATCAGAAATATAATGAAGCTACAAAAATGAATGCAAAATACGCTTGGGTATAGGAAAACCTATGAATGGTGAATCCTCAAATAAGTAATATTTGATCGCTATTGAATGGAACGAAAAAACAATGTTTTGTAACGCAAGAAAATAAAATGATGACAATGTTAATGCGACAATAGGCATAGGCCGTATAGGTGCATAAAGAATAGATACATAGTAACAGATGCTCCTAAATGCAAAAGTGTTTCGACACAAATAAATTGCAAATTTAACGTTGTCTCAAAATCAATTCGAGAGCCAAAGTTATATTTCAACGGATAAAGTACGGTGACCGGATTTGGTGACCCGAAATATACGACTTTTTGAATATAATTTTTTCTGACTCGTACGATTCCTAAAAAGGCACGCTGAAGGAGGCTATCTTATAGATTCTTCAAATGTACTTGTGTAACCTAGCTCAATCTGCACCAAATGGGAGAATGCAATCAATTTGTCATTGTTGACACAAGAAATGATGCACACGAAGCGTTTATGTATACACAATCAAGTTAATAGACTTTAACCAGAGTAATCAAAAAAATTTAAATTTTAAAAAGTTGAAAATTAAATTAGAAAACAGTTTTTCGACGCAGAACTTCCCTGATTCTGTGGCGAAAATCAGTGAAAACGTGAGCTCCCGGGCCTACAAATGCTACACCCCTGGCTTTGAAAAATTTTCACGGGAGTTACAAACAATTTGTTTTTAGGAATATTGATAGAAAACGCAAAGTATGGCCAATTGTTTGTTTAACAATTTCTGCTGCGCAATTTTTTCACATGCTTTTCATCAAAAAAGCATGTGAAAAAATTTTTGTTCGCAAATGGGAAGAAAAAAACGGAATTTTACAACGCTGCTTCAAGGTTGCAGGACACAGTGTGGGTACAGGATTTTAGCGCTCTCGATCATGATGCATTTTTGGTCAAAATTGACGACCGTTGACCAGTGAAATATTTTTGGTAGTATACTATTGTCACTTGCAATTTGCAATCATACGATTGGGTACAGCCAATTTGCCAAAATATACGGTAGTCTTCAGAGATGGTTAAGTATTGGAAGTGTATACCGCCAAAGAATTCGCATCCGACGTTGTGACTGCCAAGCTAAAAGGATAGTGCTGGTGGTAGAACAGAGCAATTCTGACCAGCTCATCAATGCCTTGAAAGATTCTTCCAATCACGGCAATGTCATTGTCTTTGCTACTGGAGTGGCTGGAGCTGTCACGGTAAATGGGGAAATGAGCGACATTTGGGCCAATCATTCTCATCCCACCTTTTGTCTACAGCACCTACAAGATGTACGACTTCCTTATAATTTATTATTTATTATACGTATATTCATCATTATCATTTCTTTAATTATTCTCCTTAACTATAATCACGACTTTTCCTATGGCCGATCACATGGCTCATCCTTTTTTTAAAAGAAAATGTGATTCGGGCCATACCGCCATACAGCCATACGTATAGATACATTTTAAACAAGGGACACAAATTCTCACGTGTCTCGTTCATTTTTCGTTAATCTCATAGAATGTTATGTATATAATATGTATGATGTTTTTTCACTTCTAATTTTGTGGTAAAACTGGCAGACATTTCTAGGGAAAGCAACTGTAATGGCTTTTACAGAATGCAGTTGAAAGTGATTGACTCTAGGTTTATTTTCTGTTCCCATTAATGTTGCATAAAACTGTCAAATAGTTAAGAAAATGTTAGAGAAAGCAAATTAAAATTCCTTTCTAATTTGAAGGTTAGTGTTTTTATAATTATTTCAATTTCTGTTTGCCGGCTGTCAAAACGTGCCAACAAGCGTCTGGTTTTCCCTGAGCTACGAAGCCCCATCAACTGACAATGACGACGCGGAGAGTGACGACGGCTTGGGGAATGACGAGAATTCCTCCAATAAGCGACGAATTGTCAAGCAACGGAGACAAACGCTGCCAGACAATGTTTTTATTGCCGTTTAGAAACGTCTAAAAAACTGAACGTCAAAATTTTGTACGCACCACAAAATAGGGGGGAATGCACAAAGAACAAAACAGTGATACTTGCCAAAGCTTTAATGATTTAAGCGTTATAGGGAAAATCATGCACTAATGTACATAATTATCGAAATCCAAATCGTGCCTCCTTTGCAGATAGAAAGATCGTTTTTCTTTTTTTTCTTTTTAATTGGATGTACTGTAACGATATTTTTATCGTTACTTCGTTGCTAGGGGTTGCAGCTATTGTTTACCTCGGAATGCTTGTTGTATTTAGTATTAATAACTATTTTATTAAAGAAATAGTAAATACGAACGATAATAATATATTGTAAATATTATAGTATATATACAATATGTATGAAGTAATTGCTTATATGTATATTGCTATACTTACTATATGCTTTTATGCTAGTTGCTGATTGCTGTATTAGTAATCTTTAATCGTTGCTTAACGGTCTGAGTTACTCGGACGTGGCATCGACTGGCTGAAGTTGCTTTGGCCAGAATTACCCCTAAGCCTTGATTCTGAATAAACGTAATGATTGCATATTGTTCTAGGGATTTTGTGCTTCATTTTAGTATATGAATTAATGTATAGGAATATCACTGAGCCATTAAAATATTCCTTTACAGTACATATACCTGAATGAGTTATGATAGTGATTGAAAGAATGGCTCTTTCTTCACCATAAATATTGTTGCTACCACAGTTACACATAGTTACAAAAAAAAAATGTTTCTTGTTTGAGTTCCATATGTAATTTTAGTTATTGCCTCACATTGATGAAAATTAATGAACCAATGATACAGATTACTGCTTTGTCAACATGTTAGCCAGTTCAGTTCTGTGGCAGATCTTGTTGTGATCAGATACACGCAAAATTGTTGAAATATGCTGAAACACACAATTCACAAACCAAGACACTTAATAAATAAGTTTGAGTTCATAAACAAGATGTTGACACTTCACACTTTATTGCTCGCCTGCCCGAACTCACAAATTAGCACTACTGCAATATTGCCTAATAAATGCAAAAAGCCTGCCGTAAGCCTCGGGCCACTAGAACAGATAAGTTCTTAAAATAATATTGATGTCTTGATCCCGCTTTAAGCTTTGACGCTGAACAGAATCTTTGCCTTGCTTGGTGCTTACAAATCAATTGTTTGGCCGCTTGCCAACTGCCACTTTGCCAAATCGCGCCAAAACAGATACAGTCCACTTTTAGTCACATTTGCTGCCGAAGAAGGGTTACTGTTGGCCCTTAAGCCGCAACAAATGTACATACATATAATTAAATCTTTATCCGATTATAGAATTTGTACAAATGTATATTTGAGGGAAAATTTGGGCTGGAGACTGGGAGTAAGAAAAATATTAAGTGAATAGGATATTTGTATTTAGTTATTTAGTATCAAA
>JAQGBT010003108.1:0-20897 GCA_034698585.1 Disparrhopalites patrizii | reverse complement strand
GGGAAGGTGGGCGGGGCGAGTTCGGTGGTGGTCGTGGGGGTAGTCGTCGTCCTCAAGGTCGTCGTTGGGGTCGTGGGGCAAGCCGGGGCCTCCTCCTCCGTGCAAGGTCGACTGTCGGCGGGGATCAATCGCCGATCACAACTAGAACTTGGCAAATTCTGAGCATTCCGACAAACCACATTGCGGGTACTAAATCCCCCCGGCCCACATGAAACGGAACACTGAAAAAAAAAGGAAAAGTAGACATTCCGGTTATTTCAATAACCCAAAACAAAAAACACTCAAACCGGGAGAAAATAACACTTTGTCCAAATTTTTGGTTCCTTTTTGTAATTAATCATGATTTATGAGGTGATTTCCTTGGTTTTATCCATATATATAAATGTTAGGGGTTTACAAGATTT
Organism: Disparrhopalites patrizii; assembly: GCA_034698585.1. Lineage (NCBI taxonomy): Eukaryota > Metazoa > Arthropoda > Collembola > Symphypleona > Sminthuridae > Disparrhopalites > Disparrhopalites patrizii. Next base: position 20,493 of record JAQGBT010003108.1, on the reverse strand, counting down.
TTTTATGTTGTAAATGCCATACACAATAAACCCTCTAAAAGGCTCTTGATGGTGAAAATATACAAACAATACAAGCAGGTGGGAATGATGAGTGTATATGTTGGGGCTAGAAAGAAAGCCAAACAAACAAAAAAAAAAAAAAAAAAATCGTGCCACACACATCAATTTCCTTTTGAGGAGGAAAAGAGGACCCACGTGTACGTATTTTGTACGTGTGACCAAAGGGGAAAGAAACGGTTTGTGTTGTAAAGCTTATTTTTTTGTACACACAAAATTCCATGTTGTGGTGCGTGTTCCGTCAGCGGAGGAGTTACAAGTAATTTGTTATGTGGCTTTGGCAACACATTTCACAAAATGGACTGTCAACTACGGAGGAAATTAAGTGATTTGTAAAAGAATGAGTTCCTCCAGTTTTCCCTGTACAATCATATGTGTGAGCACATGCCTCCAAAAATACACTTTATCATGAGCTCGTAACAGGGCAAAAATGGTATAAAAAAATGGGTCTTTTTCTCTCTCTCTCTCTCGATATTTCCCTATGCAGTGAGAACGCTAGGTAGAAAGTAAGAGAGAAGCCCAGAACTTTCCCCGATGACTACATTTTTCCGAGCTAACTACCACATGCGGATGTGTAAACACCACCTGTCACATTTTTTTAGGGGTGGAAAGGATTGTATCGTGCGTAATTTTTTTTCCCCATGATTGAAAAACTCCTTTTTTCTTCTTCTCAATACTCTGAAAAAGGAAAACGTGAGGAACGAAAGGTTTCATTCATATGAGAAGGCGTGTGTGTATGTTTCTCCTAAAAATAAGTACAAAAATGGGAGGAGAAAGTTGAGAAGGGAAAAAATTGTGTGACGGACCACTAGAAACATTCTGACGACGAAGAAACATTTCACCTTCCACCTCCGACGACCGCAAAATGTGTGTACGTATCGCCGCTGGACTTGGACAGTAAATAATTTGCTTTGTGACATATGCCCCTATTTTTTCCTTTCTTGTTTACTTTCTCATTGGAATGTCCCATTGTTTTTAACTCTGTCTCTCTCTCTCCCCTCTAATGCCATGGTAAATAATAGTACTCAAGTAGTTTGTACCATGGCATGGTAGATTTAGAGGAAAGAGGGAAATATACAGAGACATATATACTCATGGACAAGGTTGGGGAAAGTGTAATATGTGATATTGACACAGATAAAAAAAAATTCTCCAGGAAAAAAAAGAGAAACTTACGCTGGACCAAGGACCCACATGCCAATATGGACAAGGCTCGAAATTGCATGACTCTTGATTAATGGGCTTCTGGATGTGAGGGCAAAGCTTATCAGCAACCTGGGGAGAAAGCAAATAAAGTTCTTTTTTTTTATACACCTCATATACACTTTAACATTATATGGATACATATGTATATACATTAGGACACAACAGAGTTTAATCATACTCCCCCCCCCAAGAAACCAGCTTTGTTGTCAAACAATTTTCACCACAGATTGTAAATGGACCCTAGGGGGTCACAACTTTCCCCAGGAGGAATCTTTCCCCGCGAGATTTCCTCCACATACAAATGTCACCAAACCGTCCCGGTAACTCCTCAAACACATGTATAGATCATTGGCCTTTCAAAGAACATGTGTTGGCTTAACTTTTATTGGGTTGAAGGCAAGTGATTTCCCCGAATGCAGACCAAATGTTTAGGTGGGCGGACTTGAACATAAATGTGTAAAATAAATAAAGCTCTTATCCCAACATTTCCGTTTTCCCCAAGATTATTTTTAAGTAAAGGAATCCCGGGGAAATCTCCGGGGTTATAGAGGGCTGAATGGGTGTTGTCTTTGATTTTTCTAAGCCATGCAAGGGTAACAACAAGTGGCAGGAACGGTCAGTGAAGGTGCTAGTATAGTAATGTGCTTATGTGGGTCGCTGCTTTTAGTAGCCACTACATTGTGTCACCGTGCCATGAATTTTTAAACGCTCCTTACGGAACTTGAAAGTGACATAAGACTTTGCAAGAGAGTGTGCAGTGACAGCAATGTTACACCGCCTGTCAGCTTTTCTTCTATAGTCTCTTCTATTTCCTCCTTCCTTCACTTTTCCATTGTATCTCATTGTTCTCCTCTAGTACATTGTCAGTTTGCCTGTCCATCCCTTCCTGCATCTCTCACTCCTATCCTATTTTTCTTGTCTCTCTCTCTTCCTATTTTTTTTACGTTCTCCTTCCATCTCTCTTTCTCTCTCTATTCTTGCTTTATCTGCTTCTTTCTCTGCCGCCCTTACTGTTTTTCTCCTTATTTTCTCCGGATTTGTCTCCTTATTTTCTTCTGATTTGTCTCCTTATTTTCTCCGGATTTGTCTCCTTATTTTCTTCTGATTTGTCTCCTTATTTTCTTCTGATTTGTCTCCTTATTTTCTTCTGATTTGTCTCCTTATTTTCTTCTGATTTGCCTCCTTATTTTCTTCTGATTTGTCTCCTTATTTTCTTCTGATTTGTCTCCTTATTTTCTTTTGACTTGTCCCCTTATTTTCTTCTGATTTTCTTTTGACTTGTCTCCTTACTTTCTTCTGATTTTCTTCTGATTTTTCTTCTTATTTTCTTCTCAATTTTCCTCTTATTCGCTTATTTTTCTGCTGATTTATCTCCTTATTTTTCTCCTGATTCATCTTCTTATTCGGTTATTTTTCTCCTGATTTATCTCCTTATTTTCTGATTTTTCTCCTTCTTCTCTTCTGATTTTTCTTCTTATTCTCTTATTTTTCTCTTGATTTTTCTCTTGATTTTTCTCCTTACTTTCTGATTTTTCTCGCTGTTACTCTTTTGTCTTTCTCCATTCCCCGCTTATTTCCCTTTCGCTTTTTCCATTACTTTTCTCTCTCTTGCTCCCGCATTCATCATTTTCTACCTTATTTCGCTCTGTATTTTCCTCCCGTATTTGTCCCCCGATTTCCCTTTATTTCTATCCCTATTTATTCCTTATTTCTCTCTCAATTTCTCCCATATGTGTCCTTCTGCGTCTCAATGATTTCCCTCGTTCTCTCCCACATTTATTTTCCCATCTTTCTCTGCCTCTTTCTTCACTATTCGTTATACGTTATTCCTTTCTCTTTTTCTCCCATAATTTGCTTCCTAGTCCTTGAATCGTCTTTATTTTTCCGCCACTCCTTTCTTGTATCCTATTCTCGCTCCGTAACACTTTCTATGTCATCAGCTCTTTCTTCCACTTTCGTCCGCCTTTCCTTTGTATCTCCTTTCCTGCCAACATTATTCCTTTTTTTTCAGCCCTCCATCTCTCTCTCTCTCTCTCTCTCTCTCTCTCTCTTAGTCACTCCATACACTTAAGGACTGGGAAGAATTAAGTATGTATAAAATATGAAGGAAGGCATTTAAGGCTGTCTGGGAGACTACAACGGTTTTTCTCTAGTCAGAAGTGAGGCTAAAATATTCATATGACTCGTGTGTACGCGGAGGCAAACACCTCTCCAAGTCTATCTCCTTATTCACTCCAGGTAAACAATCGGACCCTGTATGCATGTACAGATGGGAGAATCCAGGATCCTTCCCACCTCTCCCCGCAAGGAATGGAGAGGAAGAAAAAAAAATTAGGATGAGCTGGAATCACCCAGACTTGGAATTCTCTGGAAGAGCCGTGAAGCAGTGGCAGTGCACTGGAAGGGAAATTGTGGTATTAAATTAGGAGAAGACAGCCAAAGGAGGAAGAATAGGATCATCCAGCTAATCATGTGAAAGCGTACGGGCTTAATATAAGTACTGTATATGACCATTCTTTTTCTCCTTTCTTTTCGGAGATGGGAGAAATCCAGTGAGAGAGAGAAAGAGGGAGAGAGAAAGAGGGAGAGAGAAAGAGGGAGAGAGAAAGAGGGAGAAAGAGAAAGGGAGAGAGAAAGAGGAAGAGAGAGAGAAAGGGAGAGAGACTCCAATCTTGCTATTTACAGTCTCAACTTCTTAACATCTTTTTCTTCTCTTTCTCTCCCTTCCCAATGCATCATGCGTTAAATAATGCATAAAGCTTTAAAGAACCACACAGAGAAAGAACTCCAACTCGTTTTCAGGAGTGTACCCTGTTGTGTGTATAATTATTTTCGGAAGAAGAAGAAGAGGAGGAGGAAAATAAAAAAATATATATATAAGATTTTGCACTTGGACGTTTTTCCCCCTTTTCTTTCGTGTCTCTTTCTCTCTAACCCTCTCTCATTCTCACCCCGTCTTTTCCCTACAGTTCCCTTTTCTTACTATTTTAGCCCTTGTGGAAGAAGTTCCAATACATGTAGACAATCCCAGATTATAGAAAGGGAGGAAGAACGATGACTTACTGGTAGTGAAAAACACATTCTATGGTTTCGTATCCCTTTTATTGCTCCCATCTCTCTCTCTGGTAGTCCTCATCTCCCCAAGCTCCTCACTATGCATACATTTTACTGGGAGTGGTAGTTACACTTTCTTTTTATAATTCTTTCACTCTCTCTCTCTCTCTTCCCGTTGTCGTTCAGTATTAATAAAGGATTTTTTTCCCTTCCATGTATTTATTACTACCACCCCATACTTTAGTGGAAGGAGATGTTTTTGCATGGGGATGGAAATAAGTATAAGAGGAGGCGGAGGAAGAGGATTTTTGTGGATGAATGGATCAAGGGAAAACATAACTTGGGCTTTCTTTCTTCTTCAATAACATTGTATCTTCAGAATAAAGGGGGAGATCCACATGGGAGAGAGCATTTTCCCTTTTTTTCACACTATGTACTATGTATGTAATGATTTTGTCTGCTTCCCATGATTTGGAGCAATAAATATTGTCCGAAATTGCCTAATAATTATATTCGTGTATCTTTACAGTTTGTACACAAATTTGGAAATACGTGTATGTAGGTGTAGTGTAAGAATTGAAGAGATAAAAAGGATTGGTGGATTGGTGAAACTCCCGGACATTTTACTAACTGAAATGTACAAAATAAGAAAAAAACAATGACACTTACATGAAATCCTCTGTTTTTATTTCTCGCCATGGAATTATTGTAAGAATGAACAGAAATCCGGGGGAAAAATTGTGGTGGTTCGTCTCATACATGTACAAAGTCATTCTTCATTCTCTTATTGGTTCTGACATATGTACATGTTCATGTATTTTTTCACACATGTATGTATGAGAATATAAATATGTATGAATATGTATATACATATATGAATAAGCCAATATCGTTTACTCATATTTTTCTACGTGGGGATAAAGTTGACAAAAAGGACAGAATGTGACACCGGACAAGCTACATGCTAAAGTGTTCAACTGTCTCTTGGCCAAGGAGGAGGAAAGTGAAGAAAAACTAATAACCGTAGGTGGTACAGGCTATTTCTTCCCTCAAATTTTTTTTCTGCTTCTTTCTCCTCTCATTGCAGTCTCCTGTCTTTATCTCTCCGTCTTTTCCTCCAAGTATCTCTTCAAGATCTTCCACAGTCTCTCTCTCTCTCTCTGCCTTAGTATAATGTATTGTATGAATAGATTTTCTGGACAGTACTCTGCTTTCATCTGTTGTCTCTCTTTACCTTATTTCCATCTCCTCTCTCTCTCTCGTTCACTCTCTCCCTTTGTTTTTATCTCTCGTCTCCTTTACATCTTTCCCTTCTCTCGTCGTTCTCCTTTCTAATCTCCTCCTGCTCCTAAATTTTTATCTTACTCGTCAGTTTTGTGGTTTTTGCTGTTTCCGTCTCTTCCTTAATTCTACTTGTCGCGTTTTCTTTGTTTTCATTACTCTTTTGCGCTCTCTTTATTGTTCTTTTTCTGTTTCTTTATGTCTGTATTTTTCTCTCTCTAATTCTCTCTTTTGTTTTTACATTGCTTTTTTTCAACTTTCCCTTATTATAATTCTCTTTTTCTCTTTTCCATTCTCTATATTTCTCTTTCTACCTTTTTGGTTACTCCATGTCTCTCTCTCCAGTCTCTCTCCTCTTTCTCTCTCTTTCTTTCTCGTCTCTCTCCTCTTTCTTTCTCGTCTCTCTCCTCTTTCTCTCTCTTTCTTTCTCGTCTCTCTCCGCTTTCTCTCTCTTTCTTTCTCGCCTCTCTTTCCTCTTTCTCTCTCTTTGCACTTCTCTATACTTTTCATTTTTCCTCGCCTCCTCTCTTTCTCTTTAACTTTCTTGCTCATTTTCTCTTCGCTACTTTCTCTCTCCTTCATTTTTCTTCCTCGCTTTATCTTTTTCTTTTGTTTTTTCTCGCTATCTCTCTCACTTTTCTTGCCTTGTTTTGAGTCCTTTCTCGTACTATCTCTCTCTTCGTTCTTCCCTTTCCCTCTTGAGTTTCTCTCTCGGTTTGTCTGATCTCTCTCTCTCTCTCTCTCTTTGTCTCTCTTAAACTCCTACTTTCTTCATTAGAGACCACGTACCTTTTCCTATCTCGTGTAAAGTCCTCACCCCGTGTCACCTGTCTCCGTCCCTCACTCTGTATCTTCTTCTCTCTGTCTCTCTATCTTCCCGTAAAACTGAGGTTTAACCTTCCCAAAAAACGTTAAAAAAACATTTTGTACTGATGTTTGCATTTGCAGATAAAACTTCCCTTTGAGTAGTCTCCTACTCACCACCCCATCTTGATGTTTTTCTTGATGGAAAATCCTCGTTTTTTTTTGCAGAGGACAGAGTGCAGTCGTATAATTATTAGTACGGGGGTAATAATTGCGTATTAAGTAAAAAGAAACGTTTGTCTTCGCATTGAACCTTTGCCTGTACAATATGCTCCTACTCCTACCACTACATACAAGACCAATACGCCGGGGAAGGACCAATGACAAGGACAGAATATGATGTGTTGGTTGTTATGAAGAGAGAAATGTGTGGAAAAAAAGGATTTTTTAAAGGGGTGGAGTCTCTCCTACGTGGCGTGAGCTTCTTTGTAATCCTCCTACTACTACTACAAGAATAACGTGATTGCTATTCTGTCCGTGCACTGATTTCATGTGGTGCTTTTATTTGTTCATACTTTTATGAGCAGTGACATGGTTGACAAATTGAATTAATATATTATTTACATTGTGTATATTACAAGGAAGAGTCATAAGAAATCTACGGGAGTTTTATTCAAGCTACTATTCTCTCTGTATGTATAAATATATGAGTTTTGATGTATGAAAATATTTTTTTTCATTGTAATATTTTCGTGAGATCCCCCTCATTCCATTGTCATCCTTCCCTTTCTCAAAAAGGACAGTCGTTTCCCCCGAAAAGTAAAGGGGTAATGATTGCAAAAGGCAGTGGAGGCAAAACCACGATAGACGATGTTTTCGTACAAAAAAAAATAAAATAATTTGAAAAGAAAAATTTGAATTTTCAACTATGCCGATTTACACGGGGAATAATTAAAAGGTTCTAATTGTTAGGTCTATTATGACAAAGAAAATTCTGTTATATCTGTATCCTTTGATATAAACTTGAACATTTAACACTGATTCTCTATACCTTTTATGCCTACGAAGAAATGAGTAGAATGGGGGAAACAACAAGGGAAAAAAAGTGCTCCAAGGTACAAAATGAAGTGATACGTAGTTTGTGTTGGGATTTAAATACACACAATATTGCTAATGTGAAGAACGTGGTTGGTTGTAAGGGGTTGGAAATGCGAAAAAAAATATTGTTGATACAGCCTGAACAACACAACAACACGGACAAGAGCAACAAGGTCTTGTCTTTCCATATGTACAATGTTCCTCTCTTTGCTCGCATTTAATTGCACACATAAAATTATATGGAGGCTACGTGCAAAATAGTCCTCCTCCCCATGCTAGAGGTGAAGGAATGACGAGCCAATTATGATTGTTGAGTGAATTTTTCAGGCACTTTCCTATTACCTTAATATATTAGTAGAGGATAATCCTTTTTTTTTACACACAAAAAAATAATACTAGAAAAAAAAACCTAGGAAGAGAAAATTATTTTTCCACCATTTTCTGCTATTATTATTATTTCTTTGTTTGAAAAATGTCACACATTTTTAGCAGTGAAGTCTCATACGAATCCCCAAGGGCTTGGACAAAACGCCGTGAATTGTTTCGTTAAATATACAATGAATCAGAGAAACAGCTACGGAGGGGGAGGGGGAAACTCATGGAGGCTCTTACAATGCAGGCAAGTAAGGAGACAAGGGAGGGAGCCTCCATTTGGAGGGTACAAGCTCGGAGTTAGATTTAATAGAACACACCTTTTTGGAGATCATGGAAAGAGGAAGACACGGAGAAGAAAACGAGGAGGAGGGCAGAGAGACAAATAGTCATGACAGGATTTATTCCGGACAGACAAGTAGGAAATAGAGAAAGAGAGACAGGAATGTAGGACGAATAAAAGAGAGAGCGAGACGGGGACCATGAAAAAATAAAAGGGTAGACAAAGAGAGAGAGAGAGAGAGAGAGAGAAATAAGGACTCCAAAAGAAGAAGTGACCGGAAAGGAGTGAAGAAGAGAGAAATCATTGGAGACATCAGAGTTGAGAGAAAGACAAAGAAATCAGCATTGAGAAAGAGAGACAAATCCGGAGAGAGGAATAGAGAGAAATCATACGAGAGAGCAAGAGAAAGAGAGACGAAGAAAGAGAAATCATGAGAGAGAGCAAGAGAAAGAGAGAAAAAACATAAGGGAGAGGAAGAGAAAGAGAGAGAAATCATAACAGAGAGCAAGAGAAAGAGAGAGAGGAAAGGAGAGAAAGCAGGAGCAAGAGAGAAAAGGAGAGAGAAAAGGAAAGAGAGCAAGAGCGAGAGAGAAAAGGAGAGAGCAAGAGCAAGAGATAGAGATTCTGAGAGAGGAAGAGAGAGAAAGCAAGTAAAATCAGAAGAAAAGAGTAGAATACGGAGAAAATGAATACAAGAATGAGAGAAGAAGTGTAAGAATAGGAAAGAGAAGGAAGAGAGAACGGAGTAAAACAGAGAGGCAAAGAATATAAAAAACGGAGAAATAACAAAGAAAGGAAAAATATGGGGAAAAAATATAAGCGAAACAGAGAAAAGATAGAAAAATGGGAAAGTGCAGAGATGACGCCTAAAATGAAGAACAAAGGCTTGCTTTAATTTTGTGTGAAATATATTACATGGTGCCAATGGAGATTTTTTTGTCATTGTACATATACATAATTCCATCTACATATGCATGTCCTGCACAGCTATGAAGTGCCATCCTCATGAACAGGAAGGATGAAGCTACATGGTTTTTAATAGCAAACTCCTTTGGCCACGTCCATACTACACAGTCAATGGTGAGTTTTAGGCATGTTTGCTGCATATTAGGAAGAGGGAAAAAATCCGGAATTTGTAATGTGAATAGTGCTGTGATTTGCTTGGAATTAACTTGGTGATTCATTTCCACAGGCAAAAATCCTCTGTTTCTTCCCTGCTCTCTGCTACAGCAAAGGGCGCTTGAGCAGCCTTGGTGTGTATAGATAATTTGTTCTTTTCTCCTCCTGTCATGTTCAAAAACAGAAAATCATCATTTTACCTGTCTTTCTCTCTCCCAGCTGCTTTCTGTCTTTTTCCCCTTGTTTTTTAACTCTCTCCCATTTTTTCCTATCTCCCTTTTTTTTTTCGCACTCCATTTTCCCCTGTTTCTTAAGGGGTATTTGCATGTGACATGGTGCAAGAATATTTGTTTCGCTTGTACCTTTTTTTTGTAGATTTTTCTTCCATTTACCAGATCCATTCTTTCCCCTGAAACTTCCTTTGCCTTCGGCATCTCATCATAAAGCTGGTCACACTGACAAAATGGAAATGAGAACATCGGAGAAAAGGGAGCAAATACTATTTTGTGTGGTATAAAAACATCCTGGAGCTCCTCTCCGGTTCCAAAGAGAAGGACGGAAGACACTTTTTCCAAGTTCCAAAAAGACTCTCCATGGGAGTATCCAGGAACGCTTGGAAAGAGAGTTGGAGGAGGAAATTAAGAGCTAAAAGCGTAATATATCTATCTTGGTGTACACATGTGATGTTCGAAATTACACACAGTAATGGTCATAATACCCAATTGATTTCTAACGGGTCTTGGGCAAGAAGAAAAACAAGGCACGGAGAGAAGAAACAACAAATTATTCCCTCCCTTTCACCACAATCTTAGATGAGGACGTCCATACTGTATACATTTGTATGTTATGTGAGTACACCATGGTGGTTCTGGTCATTTATTATCCCCTCCTCACATATAGATTTTAGATAGATATGTACCCACTCACATATGAGGGAGACGGTCTGCACGGCGACAACACACCCCCAACCATCCAAACTTTTCTCCTAATGGCCAAGTTGAGATAATATTTTGGAAATGAGCAAATTTTTCTCTCTCTCTTGTCCTCCTCTTCTCCTCTAGTTCCACTCAAGTGCAAGGGAGGATGTACGTATAGGTATACATGTAGGAGGACGCGGGACATGAGGACCTCGTCGTTTACTGGACACACACAATTAGCTTTGTAGTGTGATGGATTTTTTTATTTTTGAGGGATGCTGCGGTATCTTTAAGGATGAACATATATTTTTCCTATTTTATATCTTCCATCATCACATCTTTGTCTTAGTTTTGACTCTTTTCCATGTGGCCTTTCACTTTATCCCTTACTTTCTCTCTCTCTCTTTCTTTTTTCACTCTGGTGATCGTTCTTTCTCTCTTGCTTTCTTCATCTTCTTCTATTTCTATATTTTCTCTCTCTTGCACTCTTTTCTTTCCCTTTCTTGCACTCTTTTTTCTCTCTCTCTCTTGCCGTCTTTTCTCGCTCTCTCTCTTTCTCTCGTCCTCCCTTTTCTCTCTCTCTCTTCGTCTCTTTTCTCTCTCTCTCTTCGTCTCTTTTCTCTCTCTCTGCCTCTCTTTTTTCTTTCTTTTGCCGTGTTTTCTCTCTTCGTCTCTTTTCTCGCTCTGCCTCTCCTTTCTCTTCCTCTTTTTCTCTTTCGCTTGCCGTATTTTCTCTCTCTTCGTCTCTTTTGTCTCTTTTTGCTCTATTTGCTCTCTCTCTTTTGTCTCTTTTTTTGTTCTATTTGCTCTCTCTCTTTTGTCTCTCCTTATTTTGCTCTATTTTTACTCTCTTTTGTCTCTGTCTCTTTTTTTTGCTCTATTTGCTATCTCTCTTTTGTCACTCTTTCTTTTGCTCTATTTTGTCTCTCTCTCTCTTTTGTCACTCTTTCTTTTGCTCTATTTTGTCTCTCTCTCTCTCTTTTGTCACTCTTTCTTTTGCTCTATTTTGTCTCTCTTTCTTTTGCTCTATTTTGTCTCTCTCTCTCTTTTGTCACTCTTTCTTTTGCTCTCTTTTGTCTCTCTTTCTTTTGCTCTATTTTATTTCTCGCTTGCTGTATTCTCTCTGTCTTTTGTTTTTTTCTCTCTCGCTTTTCGCTTTCTCATTCGTTTTTTCTCTGTTTCTTACACTCTCTAGATTTCTCACTTTTTCTCTGTCTTTCCTATTTTCTTTGCTGTTTTTGTCTTCCCTATTTTCAGTGCTTGTTATGTCTTTCTATTAGTTTCTCTCGGCTACTCTCTTTCTTTTGCCTAAATCTCCCTCTTTCCTCTTGTTTCCTCTCTACCTAATCATCTTATTGGGCGTTTCTCCCCACCCCTTGATTTTCCGTCTCTGCAGCTCAAAAAAAAGAGATTGTATGGTGGTCAATAATTGCATTAGGATTAGTGTGCCCAAGGCGCCCCAAGATCAGTCACATGGATTTTGGGACTGATGATCACATACAGCCCTCATGGATATATGTATACATGTGCCAACGTATGGATTTACATATCCGTATACAGAAGTGTGCACAGAGAGTGAATCGACTTAGGGCGGAGGTGATGAGCTGTGTATGGCAGAGCTTAGTTCCAAGCAACTTGTCCATATACTCGAGGGAGGGAGAAGAGACGGAGGGATGATTGGGGGTGATTTGATAAAACCGTGACGGAGGAATCAGGAGCCGGGGAAGAAATAGACGGGCGGCTTTAGCTTCTACATAGCTTCAGGAGGATCCAATGTTATGTGAAGATGGTCTGGAACGGGTAATAAAATGTAAGGTATTTTGCGGGGAAATACCCAACCTTTTCGGTTTTTTTTTCTTTTCCCTTTTTTTTGATTTTTCCCCTTTGAGGGCTTTTCCAAGGTCTAAAGTGTTTGCTTGGAAAAAAACCACCACATAGGGAAAGACGAACGTAAAAAAAATAGTTGGTGAGGGGGAGAGAAAAGTCTTTAATAGAGGAGAAGATAGAAATAGGGAAGAAAAAAAAAGTGGGAGATAAAAGAGAAAAGGGGAAGATGTTGAAAGAATAGTAGCCACTGGTCCTCCCAAAGATGCTTAAACAATCTCTCCGCCGGTCCTGGACAAACCTTTTACAAACATTCCCTATACAGATACTCTGTACATATGTGCACATATACCCACAACAAATAGAAAGTGAACGGGGATGTGTGAGGTGATTGCAGAAAAAAAAACAGAAGCAAAGGAGGGGGATGTTCCACAATTGCCAATAAACAAAAGGAAACCAGGGAGGACATTGAATGAGTCAGTGGGTGAGGTTCTTCATGATCCTCCTTACTTCCTATACACATGGTTATATCAAGGGTATACCGTATACTCCTGGGGTGTTCATAATATACCCTCTCCTCCTCTCCTCCCCCCCGCCCGTAGCCAATAATGCAGGTGGTGTGGCAACAATCCGATCCGAGCTGGGCTCATAAAACTCGGAGGCTAAAGTGAAGAAATGCTAAAAGCTATATCTATTTACGGTGTCGGGGAGGGGGCAAAGAAGAAGAAGAAGAGGAGGAAGGAGGAGGAGGAGGAGAAAAAGGATCCGTTTGCTGGTGGCTGGAAAAATCCCAGTGAAAAAATATGTACCTTTCCGCCCCGGACGCTCGTACAGGAGTCGTTGATGCTCTGAGAGAACAGTAATAGTTTGGGAGGAGAAAATATTTGGGCAAAGACCATGTAAGATAGGGACAGAGCTAGAGAGAGAGAGACAGAGAGAGAGAGAGAAAGGCAAAGAAAGCAAGTGAGAGAGAGACTACGAAAGAGAGAGAGAGAGAGAGAGAGAGAGAGAGAGAGTAAATCCCTGAGCTATTAGCCTGGTCACTTAGTAATGGTCTTGGTGAATGCTGAAGCGGGGAAACACTATCGTTCCTCACAGACCCATATTTACTAGATATCTTTTTGATTCTTCCCAGGGAAATGTCTTCATTTAGCACGGGCTTTTTCCCTTTATGGCAAATCAATGTTTATATGACACAAGTCCGTTCACAAGAAACACACACACCGAATTGGTCTCGCTCACAGTTCTCTCTCTCCCTTTCTCTCTCTACCTATCGTTCTGCTTTTCTTTTTTTCTCTTTCTCTCGTTCTCTCTCTGTCCCTGTCTCTATTTTTCTCTCTATCTCAGTCTCTCTCTGTCTCTCTATCTTTGTCTGTCTCTCTGTTTCTCTCCCTTTCTCTCTATCTATATCTCAGTCTCCCTGTCTCTGTCTCTCTGTTTCTCTCTACCTCTATCTCAGTCTCTCTCTCTGTTTCTTCCTCTTTTCTCTCTCTGTTTCATCCTCCTTTTCTCTCTCTGTTTCTACCTTCCTTTCTCTCTCTCTCTCTGTTTCTTCCTCCTTTTCTCTGTCTCTGTTTCTACCTTCCTTTCTCTCTCTCTCTGTTTCTTCCTCTTTATCTCTCTCTCTGTTTCATCCTCCTTTTCTCTCTCTGTTTCTATCTTCTTTTCACTCTCTCTCTCTCTCTGTTCCTCTTTTTCTCTGTTTCTTCCTCTTTTTCTCTCTTTCTCTCTCTATCTGTTTCTTACTCCTTTTCTCTCTCTTTATCTCTCTCTGCTTCTTCCACTTTTTTTCTCTCTCTCTGTTTCTTTCTCTTTTTCTCTCTCATTCTCTCTCTCTTTCTCTCTCATTCTCTCTCTCTTTCTCTCTCTTTCTCTTTTTCTCTCTCATTCTCTCTCTCTTTCTCTCTCTTTCTCTCGTTCTCTCTCATTCTCTCTCTCTTTGTGTATCTCTTTATTTCCCATTCAATGGACTCTTTCGCTCTATTTCCTCCTCGAAATCTCCTCTCCTCCGCTCACTCACATTCCAAATGACTTTTCCTTGACTGTCTCTCCTTCTCCCGGTCATTCTTTTGCCATCGTCTTACCTCTCCCTCGCTCTCTTTCCTCGTCTCACATTGGTCATTAATTAGCCGAGTGTTGATAGATCGTATCATAAAATGTGCACCAGAAGAAACTTTGCACTTTCCATCACTTTCTCCCTTTGCTCCAACATCCCTTTGCTCCACCATCCCGATGCTCCAGCATCCTACTCCTCCTCCAACACACACATACACTGTCCTCCAGTAATTCTCGTTGGGTTATAGGCGCAATAATACCAACTTATTTCTCCGGCGTCAACCATATACGCTTACTTATACGGGGGGCAGTAATAATAATAATATTATTATTATCCCACTAATGTTTTTTCCTCTCTCTCTCCCTCCCTTTTCCCCCCTCTGCTCTTCAAGAAGTCATCATATTCCCCATATTTGTGGGAACTCTGGTTTTTTTTGGATACTTTTCTCTTTCTCTCGTTGGTGATACAAGGATCACTTGGATAAACTTATGGGTTGGGGAGAAATGGACAGGGAAAAGAAGGGGAAAGTATGGGAGAAAAGTGGGATGTTGTACAGAGATATATACATATGTAGGAGGTGAGTAGTGTGGTGGAAATGGTGCTAGTACAGATTTTCACAAATAAATCAATGGTGTATTTTTGATGTGTTTTCTGCTCCCGCCATCCTCTTTCTCTTCTTTTTTCGTCTTATATTTTCCCTCTCTCTTTCTCTTTGACTTTTTTCCCTCACTCTCTCTCTCTCTCAGTAAGACATACACACACAAACCCATTAGATTATGGCTTATAAGTGCATTAGAGATGATGATGATGGTGGTGTTGGTGATATTGTATACTTTTTTTTCTCACTCTTCCAGCCACTTCGTCCTCCTCCTCCACACCAGATGTATTATTATTGCTCTTTTTTGAAACTAATGTCCCTCGGAAATTCTTTCTGTGTACAAACATAAGAGCATTGTTGTATGTATGTGTGAATGGAAGGACATAAGAAGTACTTGTACAGTACGGAGGTCTTCAGTAAACACTGGACACTCCGTACTTTCTTAGTCACAATTGTGTTTTTAGACGACGACGAAAAGGAGAGAGAAAGTGAAGAAGTACAGGCTACAGAAGAGGCTACAAAGGATAGGAAGAATGTGAAGATACATAAATACATTCTCTACTGTTTCTGAGATCAAGCACTTGGTCACACTATTCCTTGAGGGATGATGATGGACTATGGGGATGAAATACGGGATACAAAAAAAAAGGGGAGAGAAGAAAACTATTCCCGCCGGATAACCAAGGGTCGATCAAAGGGGCGAAAAGAGATTTGTAGACAGGTGAAAGAAGAGAAAATGGTTGGCACAAAAGAAAAGGAGATGGTCAAAGAGAAGTAATTTGGCGAGAGGAGTCAAAATTTTGTTGAAAAGGGAGAAACGACTAAAACCTTCGCACCCAATAATGAGCAACTAATAGCGAGACATTGTAGGTCAAAGGTACCTTAGTTCACCGAAACCTTTCTATGC
The DNA here is from genome assembly GCA_034698585.1 of Disparrhopalites patrizii. NCBI lineage: Eukaryota > Metazoa > Arthropoda > Collembola > Symphypleona > Sminthuridae > Disparrhopalites > Disparrhopalites patrizii. Next base: position 4,917 of record JAQGBT010003108.1, on the reverse strand, counting down.
TCAAGGACTGCGGAAAAAATTGAAAGAGGAGGTGCAAGCCAGCGGCAAAAGTAATTGTAGGGGTGAAAACAAAGAGGAAACAGAGAGTTAGAGGAAGAGCGAAATCACGAAGAGGGGAAGATCGCATTGAGTAAGAACAAAATAGATAGAAACGAAGAGTCACATGACAAAAGAATTATGAATAGAAAACGAGAGCAAATAAGAGAAAAGAGGAGAGTCAAAGAGCGTCGAAGAATGATAAATAAAAAGAGGGAAAAGGAGCGAGCAAAAGAGAGAAAAGCAGAACGCAAAAGAGAAAAACGGAGAAAGTAAAATCGAGTTAAAGAGAGAACTAGAAGCACTTGACCGTTAAGAGAGGCAAAGTTAGAAACGGAGAGAGAAAACATGAGGGAAAAGGAAGGAGTAAAATTGAGGAAAAGAGAAAACTAAAAGAACGTGAGCGTTAAGAGAGACAAAGAGAGAAAAGGAGAGAGAAAACAGGAGAGAGTAAAATTGAGGAAAAGAGAAAACTAGAAGAACGTGAGTGTTAAGAGAGACAAAGAGAGATAAATAGAAAAAGGAGAGAGAAAAGAGGAGAGAAAAGCAGAGTAAAGTCGAGGAAAAGAGAAAACTAGAAGAACGTGAACTTTAAGAGACAAAGAGAGAAAAATAAAATAAAAAGGAGAGAGAAACGAGGAGAGAAAAGCAGAGTAAAATCGAAGAAAAGAGAAACCTAGAAATACGTGAGCGTTAAGAGAGAGAAAAAGGGGGAAATCGAGAAGAATTGTATCCTTCTCATATGTGTCCGGCAAAAGTACATAAGTTATTCTATGTCGTTGTATAAGATGTGACCCTCGGCCACACTATGGGTCATTTTCGGTCACTTTGGCCTCCATATAAATTCTGGGTAAGAGTTCCCATTTGGAGAGTGCATTTAGGACAGAGAAGGCTTCTGCCTCTCTCTCTCTCTCTCTCTCTCTATCCCTCTTCCCCTTCTCTCTCTGTCTCTGCTGGGGAAGAATGACCATAAAAATAAACTATACGAATGGATTCTTTTTCTCTTTAAGAAGACAGTGGAGCTAAATGAAGGGGCTTACAAGAGCCTTTATATCATATCGAATTATTTTGACTCCAATTGGACTTTTTTCTTCTCTCTCACACCCATTCCCTCAAAGACACCGAGAGCGAGAGAGAGAGAGAGTGAGAAAGAAATGTTTTCTTCCCTTTTTTCTCTTTGAGCCATATAAAAAAAATACACATCCACGGTGGTGTATCAATGGTCGAAGGGCGAAAGCCTCTTTTTACTGGTGGTGGAAGGCCAGTAGCTTTCCTAATGATGGCGGAGTAGACACAATCATCATAATAATATATATGTCATATATGGGTGTTGATGTTTAGTATGACTTTTTTTTTCCTCTCTATCTCTCCTTCTGACTTGTGTGGGTGAAAGTCTTTTGGAGCTACGTACATATGTCAAAAAGGAACACCCCCATGTTTATGATGAGTGCTGTATTTCTCTCTCTCTCTCTCCTCTCTCTCCAACTTTTGACTTTACACTTTGATTTGCTCCAACCGTGTTTGTTGATCTTCAGGGTTGCCTTGTGAGAGGAAGAGAGAGAGAGAGAGAGACAAAAAAAACTGGTGACGTCCTCCCCCTCCTTCCACAAAATGATGAGTAAAGAATCCGGTATTTTTTCTCCCTGGCTTTTCTTCCTCTTTTGGCGGAATGTTAATAGAGAAGGTCGGGAGTTGTAATGCTACCACTAATCCACGTCTTTGCCCTTCCATCAAATGTATCTTTTTTTTTCGGAGGAGATGATGATTTCCAAAAAAAAAGAAACACAAACCGTGTGATGTGCTCCCGGTCTTGTATTTTTTTTTCCTGGTATATTCACACATTGTATATACATATGTACAGGGATAATGTAGAGAAGGTTTAAAAAGTTTCTTTGTATTATTCTTGGCTTTGAATCCCCGGGAAATGTGTGGGATGCGGAGTGAAGGGAACAAGGACTTTTATGTCATATTGACAGCTTGTACTACAAGGGGGAAAGTTCAACAAAGGGAAGACAAGGAGAGGTGAAGAGGATTGTGGATAAAGCCGCCTTTCCAAACTTTCTCCCCCTCCACTTCCACTTTGTGAAGTGAATTGAAGAATTTTTTTTCCAAGTGTGATGGGGGAAGGATCGGGAAACTATTAAAGAAATTATTCCGGGGGGGGTTAACTGAGCCAAGATTCTCCGGGAATTTTTTTTAAACTCCAGAAAATGTGGGAGGATAAAAAAAAATCCCCATTGTTTTTCTACGAAGCCTCCGTTCCCGGGAATTTGAAGTGATCTCTTTAGAAATATACACGGAGAATTGTATACTGAGAATTAATATTTCCCTCTCAAATTACTACTATTGCCTCGGCAAAGGACTTTCACATAATCTCACGTTACGGGAAAAAAATTGTCTCATTTAAGAAAAATCCATATCTTACCACATTCCCAATTTCAGGGGTTAATAGGAACGTCTTGGTGAATACAAATGCCCACCTTATTCCTCCCCGATAATTTCCCCGGCAGTATCACCATTTAATGTCCTCCGAACAGTTGATTCCATAGGTATATACACACTATGATCTGGATAGGAGAAAGGGAGGGAAAAATCCACTCTTAAATATTAGGAAGTGACGGAGTAAAATGGGAAGGAAATAAAATTTTAATACCCGTCCTCCCCCAACACGGTGTTGGAAGCGGAAGAATACCATCCAGCCCCTCCCCCTATTTTAAGGAATGAATACATAGGAAGTTGATGGGGTGGAAAAAAACAAATGGGGAAGGTTAACGAGCTGAGGAATTGTTTGGAAAATGATGAAGAAGAAGCCCAGGGAGATGCTGGTGCTGATGATGAAGGGGAAGATTGACGTGAGGAATAGTAAATAATAATGATAATAGCAATAAAAGATTGAGAAGAGGCGCGGATGATTCTTCTTCTATTTTTATCTCGTCCGTATAGTAATATACTCCTACTAGATAGTAATGGCATACATATGTAGGTATATAGATGTAATTTCCGTGGCGGAGGGATTGAAATGTGTCTTAAATGTGACTTCCGTATTTTCATTCTTCTTCATCAAAGAAATGAAGAAAGGAAGCCGCTGGGCGATGGAGGGAAACTATAAACGAGAGAGAACGATGTGTGAGCAAAGAGAATGCCAAAAGAGAGAGAAGGAGCGAGGGACAAAGAGACGGAGACAGGCCTAGAGAAAAGGAAGGAGGGAAAGAAGGATAAAGAGAAATGGTAGGAGATAAATAAGGAGAGAGTGGTTAAAGCAGGAAGAACGAAAAACGAAAAAGTAGTAGAAATATACAGAAAAGCTGAGAAAAGAGAGAGAAAATAAAAAGAAGCAGAAACAGAGGAAGGAAACAAAAAATACAAGGAAAAATTGAGAAAAGTAAGAAGAAACGAAAAACACATGAAAAATAGATACAAATAAGAAACAAATACAAAACAAAAAAATAGGGAAAAATAAGAAAAAACATATAATACAAGAAAAAAAGAGAAAAAAGGGAACACACACATAATACAAGAAAAAAAGAGAAAAAAGGGAACAAGCACATAATACAAGAAAAAAAGAGAAAAAAGGGAACAAACGCAAAACAAAAGAAAAAATAGAGAAAAAATAAGAAACGAAAAACACAAGAAAAAAAGAGAAGAGGAAGAAGAAAACGATAAGTTTTCGACACGGAAAAATAGAAAAAAGGACAAAACTCAGGAAGAATAGAGAAAAGCAAGAAGCAAAGGAGAAAATCCAGAAAAAATAGAGAAAAGCAAGAAGCAAAGGAGAAAATCCAGAAAAAATAGAGAAAAGCAAGAAGCAAAGGAGAAAGCCCAGAAAAAATAGAGAAAAGGAAGAAGCAAAGGAGAAAATCCAGAAAAAATAGAGAAAAGCAAGAAGCAAAGGAGAAAGCCCAGAAAAAACGGAGAAAAGGAAGAAGAAAACGAGAAACAAGAAAAAAGCATGAACAGAATGGAGAAAGAGATAAATAAAAGAAGAAAAATAAAAATAAAATGAGATAAACCAAAGGAAAAAAAGAAAAGAGATCAACAAAGGAAAAGAAAGTAAACGCGGGAAAAGGGCAGAAAATATCAGAATGAATTGTGGGTACCTCTGTGCACATACATACCCGTCGATGTACATATGAGTTCTTATCCCATCGCAAGAGCATAAGTGTTCCCATGTATGTACATCTGTACAAATGGATATACCAGTGTTAATACGTGTGGGATTGATTAGAATTTTTTTTTAATATTTGCAAATTGCTACATACCATTACACAAATTATTTCTCTGGCATCACCGCCAAGCCACCACTTTCCCTAGATGTGTTTGTGTATGTTTTTTGGGATGGAGAGAGAGAGGATATGAGATAGGAGGTGCAGCCGTGGTAGCCGTAGAGCAATGTGCCCATTAAACTTCTTTGCGTGTGTGAATGTTTTTGGTAGGACGGAGAGAATCAAGATGTTATATATGTAGCTCATGTTTTTCCCTCCTCCATTGCTTTCTTTTCCTTTTCTCCTCCTTGTTTATAATGGTCATCATGGTAATACTCGGAGTAAGCAAGGAATGGTTAGGTTTTGGGGAGAAAGTGAAAGAGAGAAAGAGAGAGAGAGAGATTGGGAGATGTACTCTTTGTCTTCCTCCTCATCTTTTCCCAAGCTATAGATATGAGTAAAAGCCGGGTAGACAATGATAATAGGTTATGCTACGGGAGGATGGAGAGAGAGAGATCAAGAAGAGGAGACCTCAAGCCAATTATCTTTTTTTTTTTAAATTGTAACATCAAGCTCATCTATATGACATCTAATACGGCTTGTGCTTATTGCCTCAACGAAAGTGTCTCTATCCCACTGTTTCACTTTTCTCTCTCTCTCTCTCTTCTCTCTCTCTCTC
>JAQGBT010003107.1:0-20910 GCA_034698585.1 Disparrhopalites patrizii | reverse complement strand
TGGAGTCTTCGATAAGATTTCGTCAATATATCTCCTGGAGTCCTCGATAAGATTTCGTCGATATACCTCCTGGAGTCCTCGATAAGATTTCGTCGATATACCTCCTGGAGTCTTCGATAAGATTTCGTCAATAAATGTTTTGAATCGAATTGAATGAATTAAATTTCTGTGTTTTTCTTTAGTTCGTTGCAAATTGGAAGATGGAACGACGCTCATGAGTGGGGAGAATGCGACCCTGGAAACGCAAGGGGAAGTACAACCCCCGAAATCCTCCGATGTGGTCATCCTCCTGGAAGAAGCCAGCTGCCTTTCTGAATATTCATTCTCAGAAATCGTCCGGAAATTGGACCTCGCTCTTAAGGCGGAAGGTTTAAATGATAATAGATTTGCCACCATTGGATTTGCCGGGAAGGGCCCGCACCAAAAGCCGCACATTCGGACGTCTTCTGGACAGATCTGGGCTCATAGCACCCTCTTCCGAGTGGCGGACACCATCAAAATGAATGGAGATGGCAATGGAGATTTGTATGAGGCCATTGAATTTGCTGCTCGCACCCTCAAATTCCGAGCTGGAGTCTCCAAGACGTTTGTGGCTATTACTTGTGGCGATGATAAATGTGGTAGTGAGAGACGCTATCCGGATACTTTGACCTTGCTTATTGAGAATGACATCAAGTTGCATATGCTCACTCCCAAGGAGTTCCTCACGAAGGTATAATTTCTTGGTGAAATAATTGTTTGCATTTTTTCCTAATATTTTATTTGGTGTGTCAGTTTTTATTGCAAATTATTGGTCTGAATGGAATTGGTACCCGAATTTTCTGTTTCAGAATATGCGCAAAATGTTTCACGGATATTTTGTTTCTAGCACAGACGCAATTTTTTGCGGTTGGTTTGGTTGTGTTGCCATATATACAAATATGTACAATATTTCTTCGTATTATTATAATTGTACTCCACACTATGACACTATGCATGCCGAATTGTGTAGAAATGCATTGTAAAAATCACTTGTGATATTGATTTGCGCTTTGTTGTGTTACGAATTTGAGGCGTTTTGTTGCTAGATTTATTTATACACATTTATGCCAGCCAAATTTGAGAACGTTGTTATGTGCATGTTGATGTATGCACATACATACATAGTTTTTTTGTTACAAAATTCGCAAAATGCGGCTTCTAAATTTATATGAAAACTACGATTTTGGCCCAAAATGTGCGCCATTCAAAATATTTGCGAATGCTTTGCTGCAATATTGGCGTAATAGTGTCGCCAAATTTATTTCGAAATTTCTCTACCAAATTTGTTTGGAAATTTCCCTACTAATTTTATTTAGAAATTCCTCTACTAAATTTGTTTGGAAATTTCTCTACTAATTTTATTTAGTAATTTCTCTACTAAATTTGTTTGGAAATTTCCTCACTAATTTTATTTGGAAATTTATCTATACTAAATATATTTGGAAATGTCCCTCCTACATTTATTTAGAAATGTCTCTATTTAGGAAATATCCCAATAGGGATATATCTAAATGTCCGTATTTAGAAATGCTGTTACTAAATGTATTTACAAATTTGTGCACACATTGTTTGCGGAAAGTAAAATATTTGCGTAAAATATATCGCTGTAGAATTTCTTTGGAAATTTGGGTCCTTTCGCAAATTTTCCTCGAGCTATTTCGAATATAGCGTTGAGTCCTTCATTTCTTGTAAATTTGGCGCGACATATTTTCGTTCTAATTACTACTATTACTTACATTTGCAAATTGTATTTTTATTTCGTCTCCCCGTGGTATTGATTGAATTTAATTTTGATTTTTTAAAAATTACTCGTTCCAATTCAATGAAAATGCTATTTTTCTCAGGGTCACAAGCAAAGCATGAACAGCAAGATTTACGGGATCGACGCGGAGGGCGTGTTCACGACATCTCATCTGAAGCGCACCCTCGTGGAGGCGGATAAGTCCATGAAAAGACACGTGAGCGTCCCCAAGGATCTCTGTACGCCCTTGGCCATTGAAACAAACGGAACTCGTTTCCATTTGCCTCGAAACTCGAAGAAAACCCTGGAAATCTGGTCCAGGCGCGTGGCACACACGGCTCAGCCCTCCGGCTGTCAACATTGTGAATGTATCCCGGACAAAAGTGGGAGTCCCCACGTCGTTTGCAACCGCTGCATCTCCCCCATGCTGGAGAAGATGATGCTGGAATGGCAAAAGTACCAGTCCTTTGATGGAACCACGGACGAAATCCCCATTGAGATGTTAGAAATGGGGCAAATGGGAATTTTTTAGGCATTTCTGCATAGTTATTTAGATTTTCAAGATGTTATATATCTATGACATAGCCCGGAATTTATTGTGATCATTTTTTTCTTGTTTGAATTATTCCATTTTTAGTGTGTAATAAGTGAATAATTATTTAAAAAATTATTTCCTTCGTTTCCTTGTTCCAAATCGGAAATCAAGATGGCACGGTACGAGTTGTGTTTTCTTTTGTTTCTGATTGGATTTTTCTCCCTTTTACGCCTTCTTTTTCGTTTTGTTTTTCTTCTTTCTGCCTCTAGAAGCAAAACCTGTTCGGCTTTTGATTTAATTTATTTTAATGCTTTTTATTTATCACAATTGGCGCCTTATTTATTCCCTCGAATTTCCTTTCACTCCCTTTCTTAGTATAGCAATTATAGAAATTACAATTGACCTGTAATTTAGAATAGCGTTTCAATTTTAAATAAAATTTTAATCTCTCTTAAAACATACGTTCTTCCTAATAGATTGCTAATTTATCTAATAACATTGAACATTTTCAGACAATAGGTCATACTTTATTTAATTCCTCAATTTTCATCACAATTCAATACACAATTTTTGTCAGCATTTATTTTGCAATTTCGCAATATTGCAAACTTTATTACGCTATAATTCATAACAGGCCTACATGTTTCATATAAGAATGCACAATTTATTGTAGGATATTTCGTAACTTCACAATAATGCACAATTCATGACACAACAATTTAATTCACATTATTTCACCATTCAGCGCACATTCTTTACAATTTATTTCCCCTTACAAAGAAACTTCAACCAAAAAAAGCCTAAATTCAAGCAATCATCTCCTTTTATTTCTATTTTAGATCTGACTCCACATGAAATTACAAATTCATATACAGTGTCGATCCTTGCTCCCTTATTAACGGGCCCCCTTATAACGGTGTTCTCTCCATAACAGTGGCAGAAAATGCTGCCCTCAAAAACGTTCTCCAATTGTGAACATTGAAATTTCAGTTATATATGTGACGGCTTTTCGCTAAAACGGGGGAAATTTGCTGATTTCAAGGGAACCGTTATGGAGAGAGTCAGCTGTATAGAACCTCAAAAATGTGTGGGTCGAACGCCCTATTGATTTTTTCCGAGGTGTAAAAAACGCGTTTTATTTGTTTAAGAAGACTTCCTTGCGTGGGAAGCAAAAGAGATAGAATTTCAGGAAGAGAGAGAGCTAGAATTAGCAAAATCAGGAGACAGGATCCCAGTGAAAGCAGGAGATGAAAGCATTACGGTTATTACCGAAAACATCGAATCATGAGAGCATCACATTGTCAGGTCTCAGTTCAAAAAAAAAGAAACCGGAGATGAGATTTTTCGGTGGCACTAATTAGTAGAAAATCTCCAACCTTTCACCGACAAATTCACTTGGGAAGCCCTCAAAGTGTGGTGCGAACACGAGAGAGAGAAAGAGAGAGAGAGAAAGAGAGAGAGAGAAAGAGAAAGAGAGTGAGAGAGAGAAAGAGAAAGAGAGAGAGAAAGAGAAAGAGAGAGAGAGAGAGAGAGAGAGAGAGCAGTGCCCACTCCCCACTCCAAAGGTGACTCTCTCCATGCCTCTGCACTCGGTATGTAGTGCTCTCCTTTCAATAGGCAAAAAAATGCGGGAGACAGCCGGAAAAAGCGATGTGTGTGTGGAGATGAATCATCATCTCTCCTCTCATGTGATTTTCATCTCATCTATTTATTATTCGTTTCGCATTTTGTTTTCCCCTATATGTTCTACATGTAAATACGTATGTATACATGTGATAGGGAACAACCGGATTATATAAAAATAAAAGGATGGCTTGGGAACAGGAGAACAATAGTGTGCGCAACAGATAGATTATTCTATTCCGAATCTTTTTCCCTCTCTCGCTTGCTTTCTCTCTCTTTCGTAGTCATTGTTTCTCGCTCTGTTTCGGTAGCTGTCACCTCACTCCATATTTCTCTGATTTCCCCCTCTCTCACTGTCTCTCTCTCTCTCTTTTTCTTTCTGTATCTCTCTTTCTCTCTTTCTGTAGCTCTCTTTCTCTCTTTCTGTGTCTATCTTTCTCTCTTTCTGTCTCTCTTTCTCTCTTTCTGTCTCTCTTTCTCTCTTTCTGTATCTCGTTGTCTCTCTCTCTGTATCTCTCTTTTCTCTTTCTCTATCTTTCTCTCTTTTTGTCTCTCTTGCTGTCTCTTTCTCTCTCTCATTGTTTCTCTGTGTCTCTGTCTCTCTCTCATTGTCTCTCTGTGTCTCTGTCTCTCTCTCATTGTCTCTCTGTATCTCTCTGTCTCTCTCTCTCTTTCTCTCTCTTTCTCTCTCTCTTTGTCTCTCTGCATCTCTCTTTCTCTCTCTTTGTCTCTCTGCATCTCTCTTTCTCTCGCTTTCTCTCTCTTTGTCCCTCTTCATCTCTCTTTCTCTCCCCTTCTCTCTTTCTCTCTCTGCTTGTCTATCTGTATGACTTTATCTGCGTTTCTGTCTCTATCTAATTGTAAGTTACTCTTTCCCGTTGTCATAATTTTCTCTCGCTTTGTCTCCCCCTTTCTTTATATCTCTCCTTTTCACTCTAGTTCCCCGAAATCCTTTTTCTCGCATTCTTTCTCTGTTACTTCCCATCTCACTATTTTTGTCTCTGTATTCTATATCTTATTCTCTCTCTCTGTCACTCCTTCTCTCTCTGTCTCTGTCTGTCTATTCCATAATTGTCTCTCATTTGATCTCTCAATCACTCTTTCGTTCCTCTCATTCCCTCTCTGTTGTCTCGGTTCCTCTCTCTTTCTCCGTTTTTCTGTACGATCTTCCCTCTTTTTCTCTCTCATTCTCGCTCTTTTTCGGTTATTCTCTCGTTTTTCCTCGCATTCCCTCCTTTACATTGGTTTTTTGTGTTTCCATCTCTTTCTCTCTGTTTCCGTTTTATTTTCTCCTTTGTAATTTCTCTTGCTTTCTCTCTTTACTCTTTTCTCATATTTCTCCCATATTTCTCTCGCTCTTTCCCGATCTCACTTTGTGACTTTGTGTTTCCCTCTCCCTTTCCTCTCTCTCTCTCTCTTCATTTGTATGTACATGTCTTTGTCAAGCTCTTTCGCTCCCGCCTCCCTTGGGGGGAAAGCGGAGGAAAGTGGCAATAAAAACATTCTGGAATCGACAGGATGAAGAACAAGCTTTTACACTGACATAATCGAATGATGAAATCTCTGTCTGAAATTTCAGCAAGTGGATCAATTTTATGCGTGGTCCGTTCTATATTTATACACTCAAGGTGACGTGGAATCTGCCAAAAAATCTTAGGTGTGAAAAACGTTTTCCTCTTGTATTTTCGGGCCAAGAATTTAATTACAGTATTATTGAGCTGGGAGGAAGTGTTGACTAGTAATGTGCAAGTAAACAAAATAGGGCAAAAAGTTGGAGCACTTTTCCTGTACAAGAATGTGTAGAATATTTTTATAGGACGGAAGGCAAAGGACACGGAGTATGTATAGATCCCAAAAAATTCCCCCTGGAAAAAATACGTCCGGTTACTCTTGCTGGAAAATAAAATTACAAAACATTGAGCACACTTTATTATTCCAGGAGAATAAACAAATTTTACTTTTGCAGGGTTTGTACCCACGAAAAAAAGTTAGGAGAAAGTTTTGCTCTTCCGGGGAAAACATATTAGGGTATAATTTGCTAAATTTTGTCTCCATGGTACAGAGTGGGATTTCAGAAATCTTCAAACTCGACTCATATTCATATTCCCGGTAGGCCACGAACAGTACGACGAAATATAAAAGGAAGGTTTTTTTTTCGGGGAAAAGAAAGGACGCAGTGGATGGCGTTTCCCCTTCCGCCTCCTCTAATCTGCCTGGAAACGACAGGCTTAATATTCCTATGCACAAAAGGTCCAAGATCAATGAGAAAAAGTTTAAAGGAAAACTGTGAGAGCAAAACATGGTAGCTATAGGAACCAGAAACTAGGCAGGAATTTGCTCGGAGGCTTCACCGAAAATGTGAGCGAGAGACACGGTTAAATACCCGCAGAGGGATTAAAGAGCATGGGAGATGAACATTTGTAAAAATATAGAAGCGAAAAACACGGAAGAAAAGAAAAAGTGAAGGGAAGTTATTGACGGAGAAGATGACAGAGAAGCATCCAGAGAATTAAGGAAAAGAGGCTGAGGGAGATTGAAGACAGAAAACACTTGAACAATCAACAGATTAAGAAAGGATAGATTGTGACAGAGAAAGTGCCGGGTAAAATAATTCGATCCAGAGAGACTTGTCTTATGTGAGAGTTAAAAGGCTAAAAAAAGGCTAAAAGGTTAAAAGGTAACAGAAACGGAATAGCGTATACAAGACAAAAAGAGAGAGACATAGAGGGAAAGGGAGAGACAGAGAGAGGAAACTGGAGACAGAAAGAGAAAGGGAAAAATACTGAGAGAGAAAGAGACAGACAGATAAAAACAAAGCAAGACAGAGAAAGAAAGAAATCGTGGGAACGAGAGTAAGAGAGGAAGAGTGAAAGAGTGAAAGAGAGGAAGAAAGACAAAGAGAGACAGAGAAAGAGTGAGAGAGAAAAGAGAGGGCAAGCTGGAGACACGAGAGATTGGGAGAGAGAGAGTCAAAGAAAGAGAGAGAAAGAGAGAGAGTAAGCTTGAGACAGGAGAGAAAGAAAGAGAGAGAGAGTCATAGAAAGAAAGCGAAAGAGAGGGAAAGAGAGATGAAGAGTAAGAAAGAGAAAGGGAGAAAATGAGAGAGACAAATAAGAAAGAATCCCAGAGAAAGAGAGACAAATAAGAGAGAATACGGGAGAAAGTGATAGAATACGAGGAAAATAGAAGGAAATAAAAGATAATACGAAAGAAAGAGATACAAATAAGAGCGATTGCGAGAGAAAGATAGAATACGAGAGAAAGTGATAGAATAGGAGAGAAAGCGAGACAAACAGGAGAGATTACGAGAGAAAGAGATTCAAATAAAAACGAATACGAAAGAAAGAGATAGAATACGAGAGAAAAAGAGAGAATACGAGAGAAGAGAGAAACGAGAGAAAAAAAGATAGAGAGAGAGTGAATATGAGTTTGACAGATGAAAAAAGCGAGAGGATAAAGAGAGAAAATGAGAGACAAAGACAGGAAAAGAGAGAAAGCAACCCTGAGAGATTCTTAAAAGGAAGTAAGAGTGAAATCATGAGCAAGTGAAAAGAATACCTATTAATATATTAACAGTAAACATAAATGTGGTGGGATGGAATGCAAAAAATTGACAAAGAAAATCAAGAGATGGTGGATAAAAATGGACGGAAAGGAAATAAGTCAAGGGAAATACGCGACAGAGAGACAAAAGAACTGAACGAGAGAGTGGTATACGAGATGATAGCGAGAAACATTTACGGAGACGAAAAAGGTGATCCAGGAAGGCAAAAGATTATTATAAGCAGATGCAATTGACTGATTCCGTGTGCCATCGTGCCATGTGGAATTACGTTGGTGTTGGTCGAGCAGTGACAGAATCATTCTATAATGAGGTGAAAGGGAGCACCAGAGGAAAAGAAGAGCCAGAAAGACTGAAAGGCGGAAGAGTCATCCCACGCGTAATTATTTACCATCTATTTGTGAATGCATTTTACATAGTACGTTTTTGAAAAGGTGGATGTAGGATCTGTGTAGGACGAAATTCCTCCTCAGATGATTATTTCAACGACAGAGAGAGAGAGAGAGAGAGAAGGAGAAAGCTAGAAAGAGGAGAGAAAATATGCGAGAGAAAGATGAGTGAGAGAGAGAAAAAAAAGAAAGAGAGAGAGAGCGGGAGAAAGATAGGAACAGATCGATACAAGGGGAGAGCAAGATATCGACATATGGCAAGAGACAGTACGAGAGAAAGAGTGAGAGACAGCCAAAGGGGAAGACAGATTGAGTGTATCAGAGACAAAGAAATAGAGAGAGACAGATATAAAATTATAGGAAAGAGCGAAAGACAGATAATGTGAAAGGCAATAAGGAGAAAGAGGGAAAGGAAGATACAGAGAGCTAAAGAGGGAAAGAGGAAGGAAAATACAGTGACCAAGAGAAAAAGGGAAAGAAAGAGGCAGAGAGAGGGAAAGAGACAGAAAGAGAAACAAATAAGAGACAATTTACGGGAGAGCGAGAGAGAAAGAGAGAACAAAAGAGAGAAAGAGAGAGACACAGAGCAAAAGAAGTAAAGAGAGAAAAATAGAGAAACAGAGAGAAAAAGAGAAGGCAAAGGAGAGAGAGAAAGAAAAAGAGAAAAAGAAAGAGAAAGGGAGAAAGAGAGAGAAATAGAGAGAAAGAAAAAGAGAAAAAGAAAGCGAAAAAGAAAGAGAAAAAGAAAGAGAAAGGGAGAAAGAGAGAGAAAGAAGGAGAAGGAGGGAGAAGAAAATTAGGAGAAACAGAGAGATTGAAATATAGGGAGAAACAAGGTGAAAGAAATGCAGAGAGAGACTGAAATGCAGGGAGAAAGAGAGAGCGAGAAAAATCGAAAGTGCAAGGGAAACAGAAGGAAAACGGGAATAAGAGAAACACAAAGACAGAGGGTGAAAAAGAGACAGAGAAGAAAGCGTGAGGGAGAGAAGCAGGGAGAACAGGGGCAGGAAGAAAGAGAGGGGCAGAGATATAAAGCAGAGAAAGAGAGTGAGATAATTACTAGAAATAGAAAGAGAAATAGAGCGATAAAGGGAGAGAGACAAAAATAGATTATGACAGGGAGACAGAAAGTGATAGAGTGAAAGATAGAGAGCTGCGGAGGAAAAGTGTGAGAGAAAAGGAGAGAGATACTCTCCTACGCACGATACATCCATATAAATCGGAGATTCCAAAAAAAAGGTGAAAGCATTAGCTCAAGAGGATTTGCGTGCTCTTGCATTCTCTTGTTATTCTCCCAGTCAGTGCCACCACGCAGACCTTTCCCCGGATAAAGCTATTTGCTTTTACCCACTCGTGAGGCAGATGCACAGGTGAGTGAGGGGAGAGATGATCACGACTCTTCGGATTTTTGTTCCAAACATTTCTTTATACACTCTTTTGACGGTGTCAGAACAAGTGGTGAGGTCAAGGGTCATTTATATATAACTTGCGTCTCCAGGTGCGTTGGTGAAATGAAACATTTGACTTTTAATCTCCACGCGAACTTAATACTCTTTGATCTTCCTCATTCCTCTCTAAAGTGTACGAATTGATCAAATAAGCAATCTGCCAACTTTTTATTAGCTAAACACTACTCAAGTATACTAAAAAAATCTAAAGAGTTCTAAATCATATTTGGATATTAATTATTGATTGCCATGTGGTGTTGCCGATGTTGGTATTTATTTGTATTTAAAAGAAAAGTTTTGGTAAATGTGCTTCTGCTCTAAAACTAAATTAGAAAACTAAAGGTTAAAAAACGAAGTTATAAAAACGTCTCAGCTGAGTGCTTTTATGAAGGGCTGATCCAAGAGGTTTTAGCCAATTCTTTTGAAATTAATATAAAAATTAATAAAATTTCCAGTTTTGATACAAATCTTGCTATTTCTTTGGGAAAATATTTTTAGAAAATCGTTACTACCGAATAAAAGGGTGTATCGAAAAGTACATTGTTATTGTGAAATTGTAAAATTATAAATGGACATTTGGTACATCAGAATGAGTGAAAATGACCAATTTGTGTGTTAAGGTCACGTAAGGAGATGGTCCGATTTTGTACTTCGTTCTCGGTCTTTATCTTCGCGTGATAAGATGACGACAAAGACACGAGACACGACGATAAAACATAAAACGTTTTTCTCAAGTCAGAGAAAATTGAAATTTCGCGGTAAAGGAATAACGCCGTTCAATTTATTTTTTACGACGCAACAAGCCCGTATACTACCTACAGTGGAGTCTCTTTATAACAAGTCTCTTTATAACAACTTTTCCATATAGCAACATTATTTTTTCCGCCCTTCGTACATATAAGCTACATATTTTATGTTCTATATAACAATTTTTCTCTGTAACAATATTTTTCGCCCTTCCTTTCAGAGTTGTTATATAGAGACTCCGCTGTATTGATAGCTTCCCTTCCTTTATTATTGAATGCCCTTTTTTTTGTTATAAAATATTTAGTATATTTAGTATTCCTTCCATTTTTTTATGTTTCGCTCTTTAATAAAATATTTATAAGCAGATAAGGCAAAAGATAGCCAGTACAATCGGAATTTCCATATTTAAAAAAATATTTTCATCTCATTTTAGCCTCGGATATTACCTTCTATTCGTATATTACATATACATATATAATAAATATATGAACATTTTCATGCAAATACGTATCTTAAAGTGCCTTAATAGGGTCATGGAAATCCACAAAAGGGAATGTTAATTAATTGGAACGCGGACGGCTGTGTTGACGTTGATTTGAATACTTTCATTTTTATCTGCAATATTTTTGGTTTTTTCCCATGTCAAAAAATGCGTCGAAATCTATTGATTGGAGAGGAAATGACCTCTTTTTTCAAGATGGAATTTTTGCATATGTTTGTATTTATTTTTCAGCTATATCTGACTATAGCATTCTTGGTATCATTTTATCATTTGAGTTTTGTATCCAGACTGGAAAGCATTTATTATATACAAAATAGAGGATAAAAACGAATCAGTTTTCGAAGTACATGAGGAATCTACCTTTATGGCGAAGCTTGTGTCGTTGACCTGATTGACAGTTGTTGTTATATTGACCTGTATAGAAGGAAGAATTATTTAAGAAGTGAAATTCGACATCCTTGAGATCATTGACCTCGGAATATGGAAGTGACGGAGAGAATTGGTTGGAGCATTTCCATCGGACTCCTCTGCTTGACCATTGTTATTATAATTTGTAATCACCGGTGAGTTTTTGTAGATATTTTGTATGTACAAGATTATTTAGTCGTAGTAATTTCAAATTCTATATATGTATAATAATAATAATTAATTAATTAAAAATAAATTTTCTTGAAAACTTTTTCATTTTGGAACACTTATTTGATTTGATTTTTGAAAGGTATTTTGGTTGAATAAAAAGGATATTCGAAAACGAAGCGGGTGTTCGAGAATGGGAATTAATTACGGATTTTTTAGGATTAATTTATTATAATCTGTTTTCTATGTTAGATTTCGAAAGTTAGGCAATTGTCGATGGGTTCTGGATTGTCAATTGATGCTGGCCCTGATTCTGGATTATGTCCTTCTCCTCATGATCCAGCCGGTGACCCTCTACGTGATGAATAATCCACAGGTGTGACCCGACACATTTAAATATATTTTTGTGTTAAAATACATACATGTTTGTCTAAAGACTTAAATTCTCTTCTAGGGATTTTAAGGTTGTTTTGAGTGATTGTTTTTAATTGTTTTGACTTATTTATTAATTGCTTTCAATGATTTTTTAATTTTGTATCCAGTGATTGGTTAGCTGGGCTAAATAATTTGTGACTGGAGTTCCTTTTTGATTACACGTAATTTTCATTTCAAACTTTGAAATTGATTTTTTTTTTTAATTTGTACATGTTTTTAGACAAAATTGGACATTTCGGTTAAAAAATCAAGCCGAAATATAATGTCCATTTTACAGTTTGTTTAGATCAAGTTCCAAATTATCTAATTGTTGTCAAATTTAAATTATCATACAGAGTTAAGAATTTAAAAATCAGATCTCTGTCTGTCAACAGAAACGAGTCTTTAATTCAATTCAATTATTTTCACAAAATTAGAGCTATTGTCAATTACGAGTGTAACTTAAACCGAGAGAATGTCCATTGTTGAAATTATTATGTAAATTAATCGTCTCCATTATACCATTCTAGACCAGCGGAATTTGCAAGGTTTTCCAATTATGCCGACTCTACATCCGATTCGCGTGGATCATTTGGATATTTATCGTGGCGAGCTTCATTGTCTTCGTGGAAATCATTGGGCGGTCCTGGCAGAATTATGAAAGCTCTCGTAGATTCCTATGGATCGGCTTTCTTGGATGGAGTAAGTGGAAGTATTTTTAAATTAATTATTTCAAATTATTTTAATTTAATTTCTTTATCGTTTTTAATTATTCTTATCTTGTTTGAATTTCTTATGATTTTGATGCAATTAGAATGTCACACGGAAAGGATCTAACATCGGTATTTTGGTTTGGAATATTTTTTTTTTAGATATCCCGATTATCCCAGTGGCTTTGTGGGCTCAAGCAATGGGCTACCTGGACGGCTCAAAACCCTCGTATTGCCTCCTTAATTCCACCAAATTCCTCAACATCAACTCTTTCTCTTGGATCACTGTCTTTCAGTTTTTCCCTTCTGTGGTAACATTTTCTATTACAAATAACGTTTTTTAAAATGTACAAGTATTTCATTATTATTTTCTTTTACTACATATTCAGTCAAAAACTCTAATTAACATTTCCAGTGAAACATAATTTTAACTTTATGTCCTTATCCTTATAGTCAATGGAAATAAAATTCGATTCCCTATATACAAATGATATTTTATACATTTTTATTGCTATGCGTATGTACTTTTTATTTTGTCATTATTATTTCGTTTTAATTTTTATTTTATTATAGGCAACCGTTGCTCTGTGTTGCATCATGGTAATCGCCATCATCCTAACTTGTCTCCGGCCCATGTCCTTCCGTCTAACCATGGAGGAGGTCCGCTTACGGTAATTTATCCGTTTAATTAGTTTATTAGCAAAAATTAATCGCAAAAATTTATTAAAATGTGCCTAAGTAATTATTAAAATTTATTAAAATGTGCCTAAGTAATTATTAAAATTTATTTAAATGTACCTACATATGAATTAACATTTATTTAAATGTACCTTCATATGAATTAAAATATAATTAAAATGTACCTGCATATTGATTAAAATTTAATTAAAATCTACCTGCGTATTAATTAAAATGTGGTAAAAATCTACCCGCCTACATATTAATTAAAATTTGATTAAAATCTTTGTATGTACGTATTAATTAAAATTTGATTAAAATCTTTGTATGTACGTATTAATTAAAATTTGATTAAAATCTTTGTATGTACGTGTTAATTAAAATTTGATTAAAATCTTTGTATGTACGTATTAATTAAAGTTAAAAAAAATGTACCTGCATATGAATTAAAATTTAATTAAAATATACCTAAAGTGATTAAAATTTAATTAAAATCTACCTAAAGTAATTAAAATTTAATTAAAATCTACCTTAAGTGATTAAAATTTAATTAAAATCTACCCAAAGTAATTAAAATTTAATTAAAATCTACCTAAAGTGATTAAAATTTAATTAAAATCTACCTAAAGTAATTAAAATTTAATTAAAATCTACCTAAAGTAATTAAAATTAAATTAAAATCTACCTACATGTTTATTGAAATCTAGCTACACATGAATTAAAATTTAACTAAAATTTACCTACACGTATGAATTAAAATTTAACTAAAGTCTACCTGCATATGAATTAAAATGGAATTAAAATGCAGCTAGGTAGTTAATCCAGTTTGAGAAACATCGGCATGCCCCTAGGCGTGTTTTATTCCAAATATAAATTAACATTTAAATCGGCCAATTGACATTTAAAATTATTTAATAAATTTGGTATCAATTATTTTTTTATTAATATATTTCGTTTATGTTATGTATGTATATATACATAATCAAAAATCATTTGTTTGGAATGTGTAGCCTCACAGCAAAAGGAGCCACAGTCCTCTTTCCATTTCTAATGGTGGGAAGCATCGATCACATCATTAGTTTCGCGGGGGAAGAGTTGAAAAGCATGACATTGTTCCTCAATTTCAGGCTTCTCCATGAAATTTTTGTGAGTTGATGGATTTCTCGAATATTTTTGTTATTAATTATAATATAATTAATTATCATTTTATAAATACCAATTATATGTCCTTTTTTTGAATTTGAAATTTATTTCTTGGACCAACAGGGAATCCTCCTGGCCCTGTCGTACATGTGCTATATCGGGGTCACCGACCGAGCGTTGGAGCGCTGGAAGCGCTTCCATATCGCCACTTGAATCATGCTCGTCGTCACGTTGCACTATGATCCACCCCGATAGGTCTTTATTTGACCTTGACAATGACCTTCGGTAAAAATTTGTGAGGTTGCACTTTTTTGTTTTTAGTTTCACAATACAATGTTCATTTTAGGAAATTCCAACCTTTGGTTTTGCCGGTGTCTATTCTGAGAAAACCCTCATTTATATTTTATGTACATATATTATATACTTATAGGTATATGTTATATACATATATATAAATGTATATATCATACATACATATATTCAAATATCTTTTTATAATTCACAAAGCAGCTGCTGAACTGTATTGTTGGGAAAAATGATGTATATGTATACTTTTATGTTAATTATTAGTATTAAATAATTATACTAATAGCACATGTCAATCATAGTCAGTCAATCATAGTTATTAAAATGTGATGTGATTCCTGTGTAAAGCTTGCGGCCAAAAAAAAAATGGAACAATGAATATTCTCGTTATTTTCTGTATGTGAAACGTTATAAAGTATTTACACGAGGCAAAAGTAGAATGTTGTACATATCAATAATTGCATATATTTATATTTTACGTATTAGTTAAGATATTTGTATTTAGGAAATTCTGATTGTACCATGACTATTACACACATGCGTCTATATATACATTCCTGATGTCAGTGTTATCTTTTATAAGCGCTCGGAGAACGTGTGCAAGATTGTAATGTTTAATAAAAAAATATTATTAATGTATTTATAATATTGCAGAAATAATATGTACATATTGAAATACTAATATGTACGTGGAAGGTACATATTGGCATAGTATTGAAAATGTAATAAAGCGCTATATATTAGCTTAGTTGTTGTTCCACGTGGGTCTGGACTATCTAATTACATTTTAAAGAAACGGAGCCATCGTTGTGCTAGATTGCTTCTGTCCGTGTTGCACTTATTTTATTGATATATCACATCAACATCATAATAATGACGTATTGACCGGTTGAGAAATGCGTGGTAAGACTAACACACTTTACCTCCCATATCAAACGGGGAATCGGAGGCGCATTATTGAATTCTAAAATATTAATAGATGGATTGAAAGGAGAATTTCCGGTCACCCTAATTCAAGTTTTATAGGTTGCACGCGAATAGTATTTAATTTAAACCTAAGTGGGTTTCACGTGCCCATTTACTCATTTTCAGACGCAAACAAGATGGTGGCGATACCTCGGCTTGTGCAAATCATACATAATTTCCAAGGTAATTGTGTTCGTATAAGAATGTACTGCGTCTTAAAAAGTTACTCCTCACTAGCGGCTGCTTCTAGCACTCGGGTTTGCCCTTTCCGAGGAAATTTATTTGAGCGCACAAGATCAGAATTGCAAGTTAAATAGTCTATTGACAAACGTACCTAATATTCCAAGCACGTTTCGAGTATTCCCAAAATATTTGTCTGATTTAATTCAGGTGCGTGGGATATTTATCAACAAAACCAGGTGCAACAGACCCTAGAACTTGGAGAAACTGATTGGCTCGTCAAGAATGCTTTCGCAGCAGGAACTTGGTTGGAATTTGACAAATTTGAAAATCCTGTCCCTCTTGGGCATTTTTCCTTTCTCCACCGCCGAACTGGAGGAACATGGGAGAATTGTGGTGGAGAGACGGTGGTGGAAGTTACTTTTGTACTTCGCATGGCTCTTTGTCACCTTTTGCCAGTTCGCCCTTTACGCCATTACGCTCATTTTGGCACTAGTACGCCCGGAGACTGTCGACATCCAGGCCCTACCCATTCACGCCTCCATTTGTGCCGTGGTGGCGCTAGTTGGATGGTGGCAATGGAATCTCTGCTTTTCGGGTCGGGATGTGACCGCCAAAATCTTTAATCAGGTCATCGGTGATGGGGTCGGAGGTCAGTCTTTTTATTGCCTCTCACGTTAGTATGTGTATTTATTTTACATACACAGACTAACTGCAAATTTTTAGGTATTGGACAAATGTTTTTGGCACTTAACAAATTTTTGGACATTAAAAAAAATTTACTACCGAGTGGGCAAATTTTGGGTACTATAAAATAGTTCTGTCATTGAAAAAAATGTTTTGGTACTTAGCATGGTTTTTGGTGTGGATCAAATGTTTTGGCAGAGAGCAATTATTTTGGAATTTAACAAATGTTTGGATGTTAATGCAAATTTTTGATACTGAGAAATGGTTCTAGGATTTAACAAATGTTTTGGTATGGACCAAATATTATGGTACAGAACTTTTTTTTTGGATTTTAGTAAATGCTTACATGTTTATACACATTTTTAGAGCTGAGCAATAGTTCTGGCATTGAACAAATGTTTCGGTATTGAGCAAATGCTTTGATGTTGAGCAAATTTTTGGGTGCTGAAAAATGGTTCTGGTATTGGACAAATTTTTTGATATGGAGCAAATGTTATGGTACGGAGCAATTTTTTCGGAATTTACCAAATGTTTTGATGTTGAGCAAATTTTTAGTGCTGAGCAGTGGTTCTGGCATTAAACAAATTGTTGGTATTGAGCAAAATTTTTTATGTTTAATTTTTGGCATTGATAATATTTTGTGGTATTAAATAAATTTTTGATGTAATATTTTTTTTAACAATCATTACAGTTGAAAGCAAGCGCCTTCGCTTGGGTTCGCACTCCATACATGAGCTCATGGTGATATTCCTGCCCATTTTACTGTACGAGACGATTCCCATGTTCTTCATTTTATTTCTGGTCAAGCCCAAACGAACCTTCACCGTTCTCGTGCTCCTTCGTCTGGACAAAAAACATGTACAAACCACACCAGTGTATCTTCTGGGTACACTGATGGACACTTTCCTAATGGTCATTGTGGTTGCTTTGCTGGTGTGGTGCATCTTCATACAGCTCCTCTCCGTTTTGAGGATCAGCTCCTACATCCAGAACGTTCACAATTGGGGGCATGGGTATGTATGCACAAAATTTGCATTCACTGCTAGTTTAGGATTAATTGTAGGATAAATTGCATCCATGTAAAAAGACGTTACCGTCGTCAAAATAACAAAATCGCAAAAATCTTAAAAAAAAATTTAAACGAAATTTTAACTACAGATGGACCGGGAGCAGCGCTACCAAGCGACATTGGAAAGTGGCCCAGGGAAAATGCAGACATATCCAATTGACAATAGGCCTATTCAATCACAACTTCGCATCCGTAATTTTCAGCTACAAAATCTTCTGCATCTCCGCGCCGGCCTTATATTTCTATGTGGCGTTGGCGTACATCCACGTGGCCCCCTTTGAGTCCGCCGTCCTCATACTTCTGGCCCTTCAAACGGTCTTGAACTTCATCTTGAGCTTCGACAAAGCCTTTGATATTCCCCTTCTCATGAAGAATCTCAAGAATACGTTGTTCCTGGAAAATTCCCTCACCTCTGGTAGTGCGAAAGAATCGAGGCGGAGAAAGGCTTTTCTCACCTCAATTCCCACCACGGGGATCAAGGTAGGGAGTTTCCATGTTCTGGAACGGACTTCTACTCTCATTTTCTTGGATTTTGTCGCCCTGCTGGTGGTCAATATGCTATTGGCTCATAAATCTCATGGTTAAACTTAAGGATTCCAAAGAAACAGAGTTGCTTCTTGATCACATACTGCAAACTTAAATATGAACGGGCGTATATAATTAGGTTTGCGCCTTATTTATTTATTTATTGCTTTTTATTGATCCAATTGTTGTTACATGGCATACGCAATACAAGCCCACATTTAGAACATTACATTCTGAGTACAGGCACTGAAGATAGTCTACAACATTATACAGTATACAATTTTGCTTGCATCTACATACCAATTGTTACATTAAAGCCGAATTAGCATAGAAAGGAAAGGGAAGAAGCAGCACGTCCACTAATAGACTAGTGTTTGACGGCAGTCAGAGACGCCAGACGTTGCCCTATAGAGTTATGGAGATAAGAATTGAGACGGGACTGTGAGAAAGCTACCGAAGTATTTTTTCGTCCTTTGAGCTGTTATACCCAACCGCCTTATACTCAGCCACTGCATTGCTGAACTCAGCCCCATAGATAGAACTGAACCCATACAACCCGAGACCCCGCCCCTTATCCGGGATCTTGCCGAAAGTTATTCATCAGGAGATGACAAGCATTTCAGTAGTTCTATAGCGGTTTCTCGCGCCAAGATCAAACATTAGAATTTTCCATTTTGATTCTTCAACCAGCGTAGAAAATATATAATCATTAAACTAAAATCAAACAATGCTTTGAGTGTCACATGGAATAGTCAATCATGTACAAACGTCATTCAAAGGCTTTCATTGCAAGAAAATGGTTTAAATATACACATTTTGAACAACACGGACACAAACGTGTAATAATGCATTTATGTAATATATTATTTATTAATTGTTACATATGCTGAAGAAATCCAAAGAGCGGCTCACGCAGTGTATTCTTGGATTTTTCAAATTATCTCTCGAATACATTTATGATTGTTATTTGTTATTGAAGTTCTAATATATGTATGTTATATTCATAATTGCTAAACAAAATGAACAATTGATCTAAACTGTGCAATTAGAAATTAGAATTTCATTTGATGAAATTGTGAAACACTATGCACATTTTGTGTGGATATAAAAAATATCCTCATTGAATTTAAAATTTCGACTTCAATTGTTAATGATGAACTAATGTTAAAATTTATTAAACAAAGATGAATAATATTATCTATTAGTTATTATAGCTTATACAGTAAAAAACAGCTTATGTATTCACATAACCAACAAACATATGACTGATAAAATACATGTCTTTATTATTTTAATTTTTAGCGATGATAAGTTTTATTATATCTTATAAGAGAATAAAATTTACACGATCTCCTCTCGAATCAGCAAATTTTCACCGTTATAGCGAACCCGTATAGAGAACAACAATTCCTATGTTAACAATTACAGAAAGATTTTGAGAGCAGCCTTTTCTGCCACCGTTATAAAACAAAAGTTGCTGTAACAGAGTCCGTGATAGACAAAATCGACAGTACAACATACATATACATATCGTCGTTCAAGTGTCAAAGTTGCCTATCATGCATAAGGATTGCATAGGACTTGCTCAGTTTTGGTACTTAAACGACGATATATTAGCTAACACGGTGGAGTCTCTCTATAACAAGTCTCTTTATAACAACATTTTCATATCACAACATTATTTTTTCCGCCCTTCGTACGTGTAAAGCATACATACTTGTTTTGTGTTCTATATAACAACGTTTCCTAGTAACAATATTTTTCCTCTTCCCTTCTGTGTTGTTATAGAGAGACTCCACTGTATATATGTATAGTATATAGCTTCCGGCTTTAGTCGCATCACATTACATGTAGAAGCTATAGTAATTGTTACTCACTAAATGAAGGTAAAATAAACATTTGCATGTGGTTCCATTCTCAGAGATATTTAAAAAGAGAAATGCACTTGCTTCGCAAAGGGAATTACGGTTTATCGTTAGTAATTCTTACCACAAAATTTTCTACTGCTGCACACAGAACATTTGTACATCAAAATGGCTAGTTTTTTGTCACGTTGTTTCACACGTTTTCATTCCCACGATGAAGACATGTATTTAATCAACACGTTTTGCTTACGAAACTTGTGTTCAAAACGTACCGTCGTATTCTCCGGGATTAACTAGAGTTTTAGATTGGTTCTTTCCCCTCACTGTATATGATTAAATTTTGCGACTAATGGAACAATTTTATTTGACTTGTATTGACTCCTCGATTGCCAATATCCTTTGAATATCGACTAATTGTATTTTTAGAAGGTAGTTCCAAAGCGTAATGAAAGACTCCAGACATTCTGTGAGTGTCTTTTCTATAGGTAATCTACTGGACAGCCCTTTTCGAATATTCATAAACTTGTTTATAAGCTGCGTTCCTTCAGTACGATATTTTTCTAATTTTTTTTTCGAATATCCTGGGTATATCTGAAGAAGTCAGAAAATGATTTCACAGAGAGAACTTCAATGGAATTCTACAAACCTTAAACTTCTATCTGCCCTGGGCATATTCCCTTTCTCTACATCGGACTTGGAACATGGTAGAATTACGGTGGAGCGGCGGATGTGGAAAAAACTCTTATTCTTTGGATGGCTCGTAATCGCATTTGGATATTTCCTCTTGTGCAGTGTGACCTTAATTTTGTACTTGGTACGTCCCGGAAATTTGGACGTTCATGCCCTGCCAGTTCATATTGCGATTGTTGCCGTCGTGGCCATGGTCGGATGGTGGCAGCTTAACCTCTGCGTTTGGGATCGAGATGTGACGGCCCAAATTTTTAATCATATCTTCAGCGACGGGGTCAAAGGTGCTTTTTGTTTTACTGACACTCCTTCTTTTCACGATTCAAACCATAATTAAGTGTAAATGTATTTATTTTTTAAAGCGCAAATGTATTTATTTTTTAAAGTGTAAATGCATTTATTTTTTAAAGTGTAAATGTATGTATTGTTTAAATACTAAATTTATTTATATTTTAAAGAGTAAATTTACTGATTTTTAAGGCGTAATTTTAATGATTCTTTAAAGCGTAAATTTACTGATTTTTAAGGCGTAATTT
>JAQGBT010003106.1:0-20915 GCA_034698585.1 Disparrhopalites patrizii | reverse complement strand
CTTACATATGACAGATATTATTTAAATGAAGGTAAATCAAAACTCACTTCCAACTCTGGAACTCTGTCAGCTTCTCTTTGGTATTGCTCAAACAATTCCAGCCAACAAAAAAGTAAGATTAAACGTTTTGCTGTCGCTATTAGCACAAAATCTGATGCTTCGGTACTGACAATATTATGTACTTATTACTTATCATGTTATGGTACCATCAGGTCATAACTAGTGAATAATCAAGCCGTTTTTGCGGATTAACCAGCTTAAAGTATAGGTACAGCGACTACCTAGTTACTTACTTTAATGTACAAGGGGTTGCAGCTGGACAAGTTAAAAGTTTTGTTTTAGGATATGAGATGGTGGGGTACATTAGGACTTGGTAATCGTAATGCGCACGCAATTATCACAAATATTTCAAACTTACCTTTTTCTTCAGGCGAATACCTCTTTGCCTTTCTTGTTCTTGTATCCTTTGTTCCTCGGATAAAATTCGTCTGTTCCTTTTCTTTTTGGGTTCATCACCCCGATCAGCATCCGGGTTTTGACTAACTGACCTTTTTCTACGGGTATTCCCACTTGAATCCACTGCATCGCTGTTAATCGCAACATGAGGCTCTTCCACAGCCAACAAATCGTCATTCGAATGTTCCACCAACTCGTCCCTGCAAACAGGAACGTCAGTATCGGCAGTATCGTCGGGTAACGAACACACCGGAGATGCCTATCGAATAAAAGGGATCAATAAATGAAACATTAGCATTACAGCTTAACATTCATTCCTAGGCCGCTATTCTCGATAAATTCACCACTCTTTCCTAAGATTTTGAACACTCAAATGCTCATTGTTTCCGCAACTATACATTGCTATTACCTATTACAATAAGTCATTTCAATAATACCGATAAATAAGAAATTCTAAAAACTCACCGACACTTCAGTTCCTTCAGTGCCGGCTGCTGGTTGAATAGCATAATGTGTTTCAGTAAACTGGTTCCATGACTCGTTCACCACATAAGTGTTATTGAAGTCAACCACAGTTACATTGTCCAGTGCTGAAGTAAGAAAACAAATAAGTACAAATGATGTAGATTAATTAATTATGATTACACTTTCAATCAATCCTTTGTATGATCTCTATATACATAACATTTTTGTATGCATAACACTTTTAGATGCACATATACGATTATACACTTAAAGGTCCATCAAGCGAGCTTACTTTGGAAAGCTTGAACGGGTGTACTAGGGACAGTATTGTCTAGCCATTCGTTCACCGGAACAGGCACTATCTGGGGATCACCCCCAAGATCCAGATCTATCAGATCCTGAAGACAAATCGAACCAATACTGTCCCGCAAGGACGAGTTGTTGGTGGAATCCATTGTTGTTGTTTCTTTCTGATCTTCGACGAATATTAGTGAGTTGTTTGCTGGCAAAACGGAGAATGAGGTTGCTACACACAATTCATCCTGATTTTCTCCCGTCCTCAATGGTGTTTTCACACTTTCTATAAACATGCGTAATTTCGTTCATTCTCCCATAGTACGGTTAATGGCTCCAGATAAACAGTATAAACCCCCCTTAAAGTACCATAAATATAGAGAATTACAATTATCGTACCAGTTCCATCCTATACCACTATAAAACGAGCTGACTAGGCAAACATACTTTTTCAAGCTCATCATGTTATCTCTACTTTTGTGTAACCACCATACAACGATACAACATATATTTACTTATTTACCAACTAAATCGAAGACATACCCACTTTTTTTGTGGCCCACCGACTCTTCCTCAGCCAATCCTCAGCGGACTCGTCTTTTTCAATTATTTATCCTACATTTAATTTTACATGGAAATACTTATACCGTCTCTTTTCCACACTTCCAACGCGTGACTACAAAATTAGAAAACTGAAAAATTACCATTCATTTATGTATTTCCACGAAAAAAACAGAATTTTAAGTCTCACAGACTTCGTCTGCTTACATGTCTGCCGGTTCTCTCCCATCTATTTTTACCAGTTGAATATGCAGCCAAGAAGTCAAGAGCCAAAAAGCAATGTAAAAGGATGGAGAGAAAGTTCTAGAGAATAAAAATGTTCCAACGACAAAAATTTGTTCTGTGACGAAAAGAAGGAAGCTCAAAGATCCCGCCGCCAATCCCGTGCTGGAAGGGTTGGCCCGGCCAGCAAAGGATGTCTGGCAACGCCTTTTCGAGTCTCCTATCAACGCCCTGGACGAGTTTTTGCAACCTTTTTTGACTTTGAAACTTGGAATTGAAGCAATTTTTGGCGTTTCAACGTCCGAAAAACGTTTTGCTGTCCTCGATTTTCGCATTGGCCCGCTTTTACCACATTTTTTTATGTATGTACAATTTTTTTTGGTCATATTGTCTAACAAGATACTCTTTTGCCCTTTGGCAAGATATAGATCTCCAATAACCTTTGGCGCACTCTGCTACAGCCAAATAGTGCAAAAAAAATTTGCAAGGTCTACTTTATTGCGAAACCAGAAAAATCTCTAAACACCTTAAATATTCAATAATTATAGGGGATATCTGCATGAGGCCTAAAAACAAATTGTAGTCATGGAGCTACTCGATCACAAAATTAAATTTGGAATTTGTGCAGAAAAATTTGCAATGGCGATTTTATTGCGAAACCAGGAAAATTTTCAAAATCCATTATAATTCCCGTGTTATGGGGCCATATGTATCTGCATATAACGCAAAAACAATTATATTACTGTTTACTGTTATTCAAATTTTGAATTTCAGTGTGGACAAGCGGGAGTCCCTTGAGGCGGTCACTCCAGTTTATTTCTTGGTTTTTTTGCAGTATTAAAACCAACTGTAATGAAATGGTTTTGTAAAAATTGAAACTAAATTTAGCTTCAAAAGGACAAATAGTGACGCCATTTAACGCAATTGTCGTGCACGGAAATATTTGTAAAACATGTTTTTGTAGCAGTTTAAAAAAATATTATTGCATTTCCATATATGAATAGTATGGCTGGAAATGCCAGGAATGATTAAAATTAACATGTTTTTTTCTGGATTCGCAAAAAAATTATACGCATTTTATGGTCGTTCCACGAACATTGGATGTATTAAAATTTTTCTTGAGGGGTGCGAAATTTACTTTTATTTTGTGCCTATAACATTCAATACTTTAGTTGGTTTGACATTACCATAATTTTTTTATTCTGCTGGTGATTAAAACCAGTAACAAGATGAGTCATTTTCTGGTTTATATGCGTCTCCTCGCATGATAACGACCTTCGGGAGTCAACAGTTGCCGGATAAGATATTATGGTGGCCATTATTACATTATTGTACTGATATTTGAAGTGGCTTTTGAAAATTTGAAATGAAATAGTAAAATATGTATGTAATAATGCAGTTTTTTTAAGTACTATCGAGCAATCGAGCTATAAAAAGCGGCACACATTTTTTCCCATTTACAGCTTCCATTTTTTTTTTGCGACGCGTGATAAAAAAAAGTCGTTCGTACAGCCAAAGGCAGGAAATGTTTGTTGCGGCTTGTTGACCATGGCAGATCGACAGGCTATGAGGACAGTCCTCCAATTACAAATATGAAATTTAGGTAATCCTCTGGACGAGTGCTAAAATCTGTTTTCTATTAATTAGGCACATGAATTAACTTTAGGGGAAAATGAGAATGCTGGAGTTTAAATGCAATGAGACGAGAAATGATAATCAAACCAGAAAGAAATTTAAAGAACATGGAATATGTTTTTTATTATTATACTTTCCATAATTATTCTCACTATACATTAACATTACATGGCAAAATATTCATAAATATTTACTTTAACTGCAACTACAGAGAAAGGAGAACTTTCACTGAATTCTTGACAATTCCATAGTACACACCGTCGTCGCTAATACAAACCAGCAGCCGTTTTACAATTGTAAAATCGAAGGAAATTAAGTTCTTTTTCTTTCAAACATCTCTCCACATCTTTTTTTCCCGTGGACAAACTTTTTGTATGTATCCATTCCATGCAGGGAAAAATAATTTGATTAAAATTTACTTTACTATACTAAACTAGGATCCTTCGCAGGTTCTCTACAGTAAACATGTGTGCATCTATGCTATACATCTTTTTATGTTAATATCTAATTGAATTTATATGCCTGTATAGATTACACCTACAAAAAATAGAATAGGAAAAGTAAAATTTACATAGCTCGAGGCAGGAATGTTGAACATCGTGATCGCCGATCCAACAATTCTGTTTCCTATTATATATATTATCTTTTCTACGGATATCTCAATGTTAAATAATTTATTTATACATACTACAGTGGGTTGTACTTTAGTGTACTGTATTTTTTTTTTCTGGACAAACTCTTTCTTCTTTCCACATGTACAAAACCATAGCACAATTTTTTTTACAAGGATTCAATGATTTGAAGATTACCCTTGAATAACATTAACAACAGCAACAAAATTGAAAAACAATTACAGTATCAGAAATTTTTTTCGTATATAAATTATCACGGAGCGGAACAGGTAGTACAAAATACTAAAATTATTACATATGCAAAAACGTTTTTAAACTATAGCTTTGAATGAGCTGTAAAAATGTGTGATTAGTTTCAATTCCTTCCATCCATATTGCATTTCTAAAATAACCTGCCACGACTTTCTCCGTGTTTTTACATTACCCTTCAATAATTTATTATTTAAATAATAACAATTATTTTAAGTACTCTGTAATACCCCTTCATTTGGCGTTTTATTTCATCTCTTCATCGGAGTCATTTACAAAAAGTTTTTAAATGTACAAAAACATACATTTTTTAAAAGGATTACCTATGTATGGGAATATTTGGATCTGTATCAGCTATATGTATACTAGCAAAGCGTTTCTTTTTTTAAAATAAATTACAATAAATTTATTCATCATGACACATGATCGAATTGGCTGGCAATTGGCTAACCATTATATGTATGTTCATATGTATACGCATTCAGTAAAATATACAGAAAAATAAGTTATTGTAATTTTTGTTAAATTTTCTCAGTGGGTCGTCAACTATTGTACAAAATATACAATGACGTGTGGTGGCTTTCCTGTACTATTAATACTATAGTAAAAAAAACCTTCATTAAAAAGGTATCGTCCGACTGTTTTTTGATACAGAGATTTTGTTCAGTAATACGGTTTTAATATATTTTTTCTTCTTAATATTTTTGTTTATAGGAAAGAACAATTTCTTCGCATTTGAAGAAACTCAAGAAACTATTGCAGTTACAAAACAAAGACACCAGACGCCAAAGCAGTTAAATATACGATGCGTGTAGGTATCTTGTAGCTTTTTTCAGTAAAATTTTGCCGGTAAACATACAAAAGTTCTTTTGGGTACAAGACTGGGATGGCAAAATAAGGCGAGGGAGAACGAATATATGTATTTTAAGAATTGTTGTTGATTAAATTAAAAATTAAATCATATTAACAGCTTCGCTTAACATGAAAACCCATTTATTATTTAAAAACACGATAATGAAGAAAGTTGCTTAAGTGTTTAATTGTGCGACATGCAAGTACAAATTTTTCAGCCATACACAATTCCTGCTGTATGATTTTTTCAAAGCTTTGTCACAAATAAATTTGTATCTTTAAATCTTCAGTTTTAAAAGAAATGTATAAATCTTTCAGTGACCTTTTTGACCTCTCTACATACTTTCCCATTGTTAAAATAATTCACTCATGACTTTGGTTTATGTTTCCCACCACCCCCTCTCCTTTTCTTCCTCTTTGAATTGTTCGCGTTTGAGTTATTCCCATTGTTATTATTATTGGCATTAGTATTCCCCGTCGACGAAGATGGGGAGGAGCTGCTAATGCCCGTGGAAGTTGAGGATGAGGAGGATGTAATAGTGGCAAGTCGAGTCGTTCCACCCGCCGAATAATCCTCACTGGAATTCACTGAAGATTTGGAGGGACTGTCTAATTCAATGGAAATGATCTTCTGCTCCGTTGTCTCCACCTGTTAAGGTATATTAAAAAAAATACAATATTAATTAGCGAAATGTCAGTAAGCATCGGTGCAAAAAAAAAACATCTAATTTCAAGTGCATCACCAAAAATCAATCACCATACGAGGCAATGATACTCAATAGGACAATAACCAACCATCTAAAAAATTATAGTGAACAAACAAAATCTCCAACGAGTATAGAGTACAGATTACACATTATGTGTGTGGTGAACTCTTTACAGTACAAAATTACAACTATACAGCGGTAAATCATTTATATTGTCAAATCTCTTCCAATGGTGCAGTGCTAAATTCCAATACTACGACCATTATTTCTGGCCTTAAAATACGTACATTTACTCTATATTTAACTTAATTATTTTTTTTGTTTATTGTAATTATACTATTTTAACAGTACAGTGCTATTAAAAGAGGTAAATTTTTACATACTACCGAAATATGTTCCATACCTTTATCCATACAATTTTACGTGACATTTGTACAACACTAACAGTACAAAAAATATATAATGCAGGGTTTGAGTAAGAGGCATTCCAAAGCCACAAATAGCTAAGGACAGGGAGGGTGCAAAATTGCAGGTGCGCTCTCAAGTATACAGTATCTGTTTTTTGATTGAAAAATCAATCACCTTCGTGCTTGATTTAAAATTTACTATAACCACATTACAAGTACATGTTCAATAAAACTAAAGAAAGAGAACAAACGTTTTGAGAGAAACTGTACACAGCCGGTGAAAAGTTTGGCTGGAAAATCCAGTGGGTAATTTTCCAATGCAGTGCGAAGAAAGTCGTGAAACAAAATTGTACAAAATTTTTCTACAAACAGAAGAAGTCGCAAGACTTATTGTCTGGATTCAAGTGTGTCAGCTATCAAAAAGGGAAGTCAGATGACAACATCCACTAGCCTATAAACACGTGAAGAAAAACAAGAAAAAAAAGAAGCCATGTTTTACAAAACATTAAATCATAACCCCGAATAAACAATATTTAGATCGTACAATTTTACCCTTCCCAACGAAAAGTCCAGTATGTATTTAACAAAAATAGAACAAATTATAAAAACTTAGGAACGTATAACAAAAGTATTTACCAACGTACGTGAGATTCATGATACAAGAGCCAGCGTGCGAGCGAAAATTCTTTGTGTTCAACTGCGTATCTTTTATAAAACAATGTACAAAAATAATGTACAACTGCCAGAAGGTATTTGTGCGTTTCATTTGTCCAATAAAAAAAATTAAATGGTGCGAAGGCAAGAATAAATCCCAAATTCCCAAAACCTTGAAAAAGGTATTTTACGGTGGCTGATTTTTTTTGTTTTCAAGAGAAATGTTCCACTACCTCATGTTCAATAATTTTCTCAACAATTTCAACGGTACGAATCTCAACCATGCCAGTCTCTTCATTAAACCATTCTTGAGTTTTACGGGACACTTTCTCTCCTAAGATACGCTCACGCTCCCCCACTACCCGTTTGGGACCAGCTGAGCGACGTCGGACGTAGAGGGTGGGGAAGTCATCGCTGGTGATGTAGGGTCCACTCTTGGTCGTCGTCGTGGTCGTCGTTTTACTTGTCGTGGACTTGGACGAAGACGAAGAGGTGGGTTGTTGTTGTTGCTGGGATTTCTTCTCTTTTGTTTTTGTTTTCTAAACCGTGTTTTGTTTCGTTGTTTTTGCATACAAGGACATAATCTTTTTTATACATGTATTGCCTTTCCACATTTAAAACATTGTGATACATACAAAACCAAAAGTATAGTAGAAGCACCACATTCTATAGGGTATAAAATAATCAAAACTCTTGGAGAGTCCTTTTGTTTTTCCCTATATGACACTTTATCCATATTTCGTTTCTGCTGTCTCGTCTGAAGTAATAATTATGTTCCCCAAAATGTGCTGGGAAAAAGGAAAAACAAAAACACAAGTCAAGGTAGTCGATATATTATTTTTGAAGGACTTACGATTTTGATTTTCACATTATTATCTTGGTCGGCCTCGGAAGACACGCGCGTGCTCGTGTTATCCAATTTGTCCGGGGTGGTTGTCCGAGTCGTGGTTGATTGCTGCACAGTCACCGTTGGTGACATGCTCCGATTGACATTTGTTCTGGTTGCTGGTGGGCCAGCGGAGGCCGCAGGAGGTGGACTGTCAATGATTTCACTCATGCGATTCAGCACCATTTGAGCTTGCAAAGCGTCCTGTAGTCAAAAAAATAGAAAGCTCAGGTTAGCGGATTCAACAATTACACAAAAACAAAACTGCCGGACCTTTTGGTTATGGGAAAGAATTTGTATAGGTTACCTGTTCCAGCGATTTTAGTCTTGCCTGCCTCCAAGCAGCCCTCTTTTCAGCTTGTAAAGCTCGTTGCTCCGAAGGACTCAAATCCTTCCCTCCTACTGTTCCTTCCGCAAATCGGACGCCCTGCACAACCAAATCATCAGGTCAAAAACAGTTAAAATTAAATTGCTAATAAAACGATTGATATAAAAACAAATCATGTTTCAAACTCAAAAGAATAATTAAAAAAAAGTACGTGCCATACAAACCTCCTTAGACAATCTGTCCTTGAGTCGTCGTTCAGCTTTGGCGGTGCGAATGCTGCCAGTAGAAGACATGGAGCTAATACTGGAAGCGGAGAGGGACCCACCAATGATGGGACCCGAAGAAGCTCTAGTAATTGACGAAGTCGGCGTGGTTGGAGGGGCCGTTGTCTTATTTATATTTCCTGTCTCATCCTCATTTCCAACCAAAGCCTCATCATCGTCATCATCATCCACGTTTATCTCATTATCATCCTCATCATCCTCCTCCTCTCCCTCCTCATCTTCCTCCTCCCGTTGAGATCCACCCCCTTTAGCCATATTCTCCAACTCCTTCATATCCTCTTCAATCTCTTCCATTGCCTCCTCCCCATAAGCCTCCTCCTCCTCCATGACCTGCTCTAACAACTCAATATTACTACTGCCTTTTAAATGATCCGTGCTCATGGCCGCAATTTTCTCGTCTTCCTCCTGCTTCATCCGATCCACTTCGTACTGGCTCAAGAAGGAGAATTGTTTGGCTGTGAAAAAGCAAAAAAGAATCACATGATCGCGTAATGACAAAACCATACATTGCAAATTAAAATTTTTATCTTACTAATTAACTAATTACTATGCATCTGCATCTTGTCTAAATTGGTTTAAACCCGCGAAATGAGCTTACTAGGCTTGGCTGCCGGATGTTGAAGTTGTTCAATCTCTTTCTCGAAGAACTTGGCCCTGGCCGAGACCATATTACTCTTGAGGGTAGCTAGGCTCGGGGTGCCGCTGGAGGTGGTGGACGAGGAAGAGCTGGGACCCGTGGGGGATTGAACGGGGACGGGGATTTTGCTTCCAGCCCCTGGACTATCCCTTGTGGTGTAACTGCCAATGGAGAAGGACGGCGAGGAGGCGGAGGCACTTCGTAAGGGAATGGTGGATGAGGTGATGGTAGTCGTTCCTGGACCACTTCCGAGTCGACCTCCTAATCCTGGACTTCCTCCAACACTTGCTGGTCTTCCTCCTAAACCTGGACTGCCTCCTCCTCCTCGAACCTCCTCCGGACCTTTCCCAAAGGTGGAGAAAGTCCCGCGATATTGCGGGAGTCTACTGCTCCCAGGGGAGTTGGACGGCCTGAGGATAACTCCTTTGTTCTTCCCTTTGTCATTCTCCTCCTCCTCCTCATCATCATCCGCCTTCACGACCGTCTCGGCCACCACCTTATTGATGAAGATGGGGGAGGGGAGGCGGTGGAATTGGGGTTGGAATTGGAAGACGGGCTCCGAGGTCGTGTCCTCCTCCGTGGCGAGGACGTGAGGAGAAATGTCCTTGATCTTCACCCTCACTTCCACTGGTTGTTCCTGCTGTATGCGATTAAAGTACAAGAGGAATTAGATGGGATTTTTCTTCTTTTTTTTTTGAAAAAATGAAAACATGGGAAAATGCGCACAATTAAAAAAAAAATTGAGGATTATTATACATATTTCTGGCTCATGCAATGGCACACCAATTCAAGTAATTACGCTTGGTTTAGAAGAATATACACCAAAGAGAACAAAATGGCTCAGTATTGAGATGATTAACAGTTAGTGTTAGTGAAACTGTACAGAATGAAGAAGAAGAGAGAGAGAGAGAGAGTTAGCGAGCGAGTGAAAGAGAGAGAAAGAGAGAGTAAAAGAAAGACAGAGAAACAATTCATCATCAGAATTGCTTTCACAAGAGTTTGCAAGGGATATTAAGTATAGACCAACCAACCAACATTAATTACACAACAATAATAGGATCATAACTACGTACAGTTAATTACTAGTTACTTCAGAAGAATATGTACAAGGGACGGAGATTACGTTAGCCAACGACATTAGGGAGAGATAACAGAGAGCGGACAGAGCAAGATGGGGACCAGGAGCGAAATACACGGCCACAAAACAAGAGGATACATCAGAGAAGAAAAATACGAGAAAAGAGAGAGATCAAATAATAGAGAAAATAGAGAGAGAAAAAATTAAAGAAAATAGAGATAGAGAAAAAAATACGAGAAAATAGAAAGAAAAAAAACAGGAAATTACAGAGCAAATAATAAGGGAAAATAGAGAGAGAGAAAATACGAGAAAATATAGACAGAAAAATAATACGAGAAAGTAGAGAGAGAGAAAATAACAAGAGAAAAATACGAGATGAAAATTCAGAGCAAAATGAGACGAAAATAATAATACAAAAGATAGGAAAAACCATGGAAAATTGATAGGCCAAAAAAGGGGAATACGAGAGGGAAATAAAAGAAACGCAAAGAAGAAAAATCGGGGGAAAATATAGGAAAGGAGCAAAAAGAGGAAAACAAGAAGGAAGATTGAGAGAGAGAGAGAGAAAACGGTAGAAAGAAAACGATTAAAGAAAAAAAGAGACGAAAAAGACAAGGAAGAGAAGACGAAGGAACGAGAGTACAGAGAAAGAGGAAAGAAAGAGACACCAAACAGGAGAGAAAGTACCAGTGTATAATTATTAATTATTTAGGACCAGATATTAAATGCTTTGGCACAACCATACAAGAGATGGGACCACGTTATCATATCAAACCAAAAGCTGCACAAAGTACAACAGAGAAGACAGTCAGTCAAGTCAGGTCAAATATGTAACAACACATTCCCTACAAAACAGTCAGTTATTAGCTTACAATTTCAGGTCAACCAACCAAACCAATATCATTGAAAGTATATACGTATATATATATGTAGTATGACACGACAATAAAGGGTATACAGAATTTTAAGTACAAATATGTACACTTCCAAATGGCGACGGACAACAATCAAAGTAGGAGTAATCATTAATAATTAAAAAAAAACCTACAGGATGCTCAGACATCAATACAGAATACTGCATGTACCACAAACATTTGTTAACAAATCACATATTACAATGGCAAACAAATCATAAGTTGTTCCTAAAAAAGGAATTGCTCTAGCCCTGATTTTAACTTTCAAATTGATCTAATCATACTAGAATCTATCCAATAACTGGTTAACTTAAATTTTTTTTTTACTACTACACAATCGTTTAAAAAGCTGTTGAAAATGTAACGGGAGACACTACATCTGTAAAAAAAAATCGCCAGGAAATTCTTAATACATGTCCAGAAATCTAACTAAACAGGAAATTTTCTTAAACAACAATGTAAATTACATTATGTGGGCTAAGAACAAATTAAGATTTTGATAAAATCCTACGAAATCAATGGTACAAAAAAAAACTGTTTTCAGTAAATCAACAAAACCTAATTAGCTAATTATAACGCTAGAGCTAGCTTTTAAAATTGAAACCAATTCAAAGCATATACGACTTCGTAATACTAAAAAAATACTAGGATAAAGAGAAAAAAGAGGACTGTTAAGTTCTAATTAATTTAATAATTGTACCAAAATAATTAGTTAATTATACAAATATCAGTCAAAAAAAGTTCGTTTCCGTTACCTTTTCCTCTACAATTTCAATGGAAGATGTCGGGGCATTTTTGGTTTTTATGGATGAGAGAAGACAAAAATCATTTCGACATTTTTCTTCTAACTTTTAAGATTTTCAGTGTTACTACAAATACTGCAATGACTTCTTAATTACATAAAATTCTCAAATAAAAAAAAAAAAAGAAAGAAAAACCGAATCATAAAAGTGTCACAAAATAAAACATTCTTTTTAGTAAACGTCTGGTATAATGGCTGCGAACTAATTTGTACACGTCAAGAATATTCTAGATGGGTGATAAATTCGACAAGTACAACAAAAAATTCGGAATAATAAATTTTATGGAAAAAAATCAGACTACTTCATATTGTATTAAATAGGAACTTTTATTATAATAATCTCCAAATAATTATGTTATATAAGGAATACTAAGGACATAATTATTTTGAGGGTTCTAAAAGGGCTCATACTCATAATTAATGTGATAATTCTTTTTACTCTTTCTTCGTCATTTTAGGCCTTCTTTATTCATTAACAATAAATGCAAGAGTCACATTTAAAAAAAAGACATACACGAGATAAAATTGTCCTTACAAAGTACACATACCGTCTTAAATAACACAATCAGCATTGAATATTTCCGGTTTACCCCCTTATGTCCTTTTGTTCATATGGTCAAAAAGTCAAAATAGTATCTTTTTCTTCTTTGTCATTTATTCTCGCGAATTAAAAATTGTAATGGTTATTAGAAATGTCATTTAATATTCTGTGTCATCCTATTAAAAAGTATACATTCCCATGTTTGAACTGCGCATTCTTTACAAACATCTATCATTTAATTTTTTTTTGTTATTACAGATGTTCCGATAAATCGTATCACGACACATTTGAATTTATGATATTTAATTTCCACTTTTTTTAAAAACTAAATCAATGGCATGTAAAAAAACTAAGACCGACCATACGATAATACTGTACCCTTTAGGACTACTTTTTGTGCTGTGTAAAGCTGTACTCTTTAAGAGCTTAAGGATTAGTGTTTTTTTTACATTATCGATATGCTATATTTTTAGTTCAATATTAATCCTAGAAATTCCCCATATTTTACCATAACTATATAGAGTTTGCAAGTAAATACCACGTAAATACACTAATTACAAATTATTCAGCGTTCGAAGGTTTTGAACATTGTTTTTAAAGAAATAGCCTTTTTTCAATGGTGAAACCAGTTTCCACGATATTTTTTAATGACTGAACAGGACCAATTTTATTTTGTAGTATTTGAATCATAATTTTATTATTATAACTTGAATTAGGGTAACGTTCAGTATTGTGGCCACTGTTTTGCAACGTTTTTTTCATTTTATTCCGCTGTGGTTTAATTAAGGCATTTTGAAGAAAGGATTCTAATATGTAATAGCAATTTAAGCTATAGCCAAAAAATATTTATTAAATTTCTCCTCACCAATTTCATAGTATGATTTTTCTTGATTAAATTGATGGGTGACCACAATTACTCAGTTGGCCACAGTTACAAGCGTTACCCTACTATTTAAATCGATTGTACCGACACCAAAATTGATTCCTATTTGTAGTAATTTTTAAAAAATAAATGCGATTTTGTCGGATTCATCTATCTTATTTTGTTACATCCGTTTTTTTAGAATTCGCTTTCCCTTTATGCTCTTCCATTATCTATAGACCTTTTATTAATTAATACTGAATCTGATCTTTTAATCTCAATAGTAATTATAGTCTCTATGATTAGAAATACTCTGGCATGTCAAATGCAATGCTGTACAAAAAGCCTCAATTTATTTTTCTTTCCGCCTTAGCATGATGCTATTGCTAAGTGAAGCCTTCTTCTACATGCCTTCGAGGTATAGGAATTCGTCGTTTAGCTTCAGATATGGCTTTCACTAATGTTTTTTAAAAAATAATTCTCATACTATTAGCCTCTGTCACATTCGTTGTAGCCCGATAAAAAAAAATTAATTATCTCCATCAGCACGGGATAATGTCCTCATTACTCACGCTTTGAATAACAAAATCATTTATAGTATACATAACAGACATTTAAATAAATGTGCCTCTCCTGAAATAATTTAATTATATAGTCATTTGTATGTGATTTGTATAGGAAAGTCCTGACTCCATACGAATAAAAGACAGTGAGTGGAAGAAAAAAATTGTACAAAAATCTTAAAAACTATAGTCTAAAAAAATGGCCATTTTAAAAACGTCTCAAAATGCATGATTTTTCCCTTGAAATATGCATGGATTTCCTATTCCTGTTTTTGTCTGGGTAAAAACACGTGGATGTGTAAACAAAGAGAGGAGAAAGTACATGAATGAGGAAGAAATACAAGTATGTATGACATTAGTACATCGTCATAGTTTTTGTACACAACAATACAGACAGGAAGAGAAAGAGAAAGGTGCCAAAGAGAAAGAAGTGTTGAGAAGACAAAAAATATATATATATTATAATATACAGATAATCCTTTCTCTACACAGCAGGAGAGTGAAAGTCGGAGTAGAGTAGAGTAGTAGAAGTAGAGTAGAGGTAGAGAAGTAGTAGTAGTAGTGAAAGAGTCAAAGAGAAGAGTCTCTCTAAAGAGAAATTTTCTCCAGTAGCACTTGTGGAAACGTTAAACGGCAGTCGTAATTATGTGGTACACCTTTAGAGAAAAATAGAAAATGCGTCTAAGTTTCTACAAAGACCGGCCAGATATGCTTCATTCCTGCCAGTTATACTGTTCATTTTCTTTGTTCAAAACAATTTTTGTTTTTTTTTTCCTCAAATTTGTTGAAAGGGAATACATTTAGGTCCGAAAAAGTGATTTTTCTTTAATTTAATAATGTTACTCAATCAAAGAGGACAGAAACGGATTGGATTTCTTCAAAGCCTTCTCGCTAAAGTTTTTACAGTTCGTATATTTTGATTTTTAGCTTTTACCTTTATCATGGAAAATCATTAAAAACCTCGAGCTATAACTAGGTAATTCAAAACCACGTTGAAAAAATTGTGCAATAATAAAAAAAAGAAAATACTAAAAATCACACAAATTGTTGAAACATTAAAATATTGCCTGAACGGCTTTGAATGTGCAACGCGAATAAAAGTTCTTTTTAGAGTAAGAAAATCTGAACAATCGAACAAAGTGAAAGCAACCTTTTCAAAGAAGAGAAATAGAAAAAATGCACTCTTTCCGAAACAATTAAAAAGAATAATGTAAATCCACAGAAATATGAATGTAAAGAGCTTTCATATAAATGATAAAATGATGTTGAAACCAAATCCACGATTTTTACGCGACCCATTTTTTATATAAATTCCTGCTACCTAACCTAAAAACCGCACTTAATCAAATATGTAATATGTTTTGGAAAATGGCTTTACACAATCTATGAGAAAATACGAGTTTGAATACGTGCCGTATACATGAAAAAGAGTGTGTGTGTGGTCAGAAATGTGAGAAATAAAGTGAGAGGCTTACCTCATCTTTGCCTGGAACGGGAGATGGTGGCTTCCCACCCGCCCCACTCAACACCATACCCGACCCGGTGAGGCTCGTTCTAGGCGTGGGCACTGGCGGCGGTGCATAATTAGCTCTTTGTTCCTTATTGTAATTCAAATTTAAACTAGGTGGAATCACTTTTTGTCTCAGAGGGACTTTTGTAGTGGGGAGAGGTGGGAGACCACTTGTGAGTGAACTTGTACTGCCGATTCGATTCCCATTTAACAGACTTCTAATGGTATCTTCAGGGGTTGCTGCACCCCCTCCCAGGATGTCTCCATTTGTTTTTGTGATGGTGGTTGTCGCCGTGACATCATGCCGTTCTGAATCACCTTCATCAATGTATTCTAGGTCAATATCTTCGGAGGACGAGTGTAGTTTCCCACAGGTGAGGTCACTAATATTAGCATACAAGGGCGGCGGCGGTGCTGTTGATCTACTGGGGGATTGTGGACGATTTGTTAATTTGTCTTCTGCTATGGATGCGGATGCGGGTGCTGTTGGGAATTCCGGGAACTTCTTCGGTCCGCCCAAGGATGGGGAGGTCAAGGAGTGTCCCGTCATCACAATCGTGGTTTTCTTCACATCGAAATTTGTTGGACTCTTCGGAGCGCCGGTGACAGAACCCATGGAATTACTCGAAGGAGGTCTTCCTCCTTTGTCCTTGAGGGCAGTGGGGGAGGATGGCGCCACTAATGACTCCGCTGCTTTAACTACCTCCATGACTCTGTCCAACGAAGGATTATTAGTTGCTGAGGAGGGTGGGGGATGTTGTGGAACAGTCTTTAATTCAATTTCCTTATTAAAATGATTAAGTGCGGGTTCCTTGAGAGTGCCACCGGTAGCTGCAGCTGCGGCTGCAGCTGCAGCTTCTTCACTATTTGATAGGATCTCAACGATTTTGTCGGGTAATTTCCCTTCTTCTCGGAGACGATCTACCTCTTTGGGGTCATAGCCATTGGATACTATCATCTCAATTTGACTTCCCGCTCCCCTCAGTACGTTCACGGCGTCCATATGGTCCACGTTGAGCAGAGGATTTCCATTTACACTCAAGATTCTCATACCCACCTGCAAAGTTTTCAAATTTTCTTTTTTCAGAGTCATTTCACCTTCCACTTTTTTAAACCTTCCCTTCATTTTTCTTCTCCTATACGGTTACGTAGATGGGACCGCTCATCCATCATTTTCGCAATAATAGACAAAGACTATGTGTACGAAGATTCAAAAAAAAAGTGCAATTTACCTTGAGCAAGCCATTCCTATGGATGGCCCCAGTTGGTACAATTTTCGAGATGAAAATCCCGCTGTCATCCTTATCTAGAGGATTCCCTTTATTATCAACACCACCTTTGATGTGCATTCCCAAGGCTTCGCCTTCAGCTCGATGAAGATTTACAACCTGCACATTAAATGACCAGGGAATGTAAAAAAAATCCAATATGTATGAATTTTTCTCCGAACTAGTAATCAATGCTTATGGGTATGGTATGTATCACGAGGAGACGGTGATATAAAGAAACCACCGAAGGAGATAAAAAGGGTTGCGGAGAAAAACATTTCAGTCTGTAGTACCAGTGGAAATACTAAAAAGGGATATCTCCCACTCAATTTTTGTCTAAAATATGTTTTTCCCACATAATCTGAAAAGGCTGAGGGAAAAGGGTTATAATAAAGAGTTTAACACTGCAATAAGAGTCAAGCCGATGTTTTTCAGGAACACTAACATGTATACGAAGCGGGTGATTCAAAGGTAAATACAGGTAAGAAGAAAATACAATCAAACACACCATGAAACCCGGAGGTGGCGGGTGTTTCCTTATCCTTAGCGTTAAATCCGTTGCCTCGAGCAGGGCTAGAGCGATTTTATTCTTGTCCGTCGGATCAATCATGTTCCCATTGATTTCCAGAATTCGGTGGCCAATGTCGAGACCAGCTGCGGCTGCGGGTCCATCCTTCGCAACGTGAACTACATACACACCTGGATGGCCTTTGCCTCCAAAGGGGTAGCAGTCTTGTTCAGTCCCAGACACAATTTTCACGCCTATCGATGATTCCCCACGTTCTTTCCGAATCACTACGTCCTAAGTGCATAAAAGAAACGAGAGTATTAGCATCCTCATATAATGTGTGTGTATATATAGTATATAAGAATATGTATGAGTCTATGTTTCCAGAAGGAGAAATATCCACGGGGCAAGGTGAGAATCGTTCAAAAGGAAAGAAAGGTCA
Organism: Disparrhopalites patrizii; assembly: GCA_034698585.1. Taxonomy (NCBI): domain Eukaryota; kingdom Metazoa; phylum Arthropoda; class Collembola; order Symphypleona; family Sminthuridae; genus Disparrhopalites; species Disparrhopalites patrizii. The sequence continues at coordinate 3,158 of JAQGBT010003106.1, read as the reverse complement.
CCTCAGTGGGAACAGGGACCATGAGTGCCTCATTGTGAGTTACCCTGGTAAAGACTGTCTCGGAGAGGGTGCTCTTCGTGATTGTCTCCGTCACTGTCCCCAAATCCGTGGGGGCAGGCAGAAACAACTCGGGTACGGGTTTGGAAACCGCATCAGGTTGTTTGATGGTGACCGTAACCACAGCAGAAGGTGATTTGTTTTCGGACGGAATCATGGAATCAAATATGTTCAAGCCCCCAGGACTCCCTCCTCCTACACCCGTTGTACTTCCTTTGTACGGCTTCGGACAAGGGAAGATAAGATTAGGGGATGGAGTATTAGCATGAGGATCTCCGGTTGGAGTGCTCATCCTTTCCCTGGAATCTGATCGGGCGGGATCGGTGGCATCCTCCCGGGGGACGGATGCCGTGCTGGTGCTCGGGGATTTGGTTGATATTACTGTGGGTGCTTGGTCAAATCGGATTCTACTGCCAGTTCCACCTCCTTCCGCTGGCAAGGGTACCAATACCTTTCTCTCCACGCTGAAAACGATTCTATTGCCTGCCTTCCGGATGGCATCCACAGCTGCCATGTGCTCAATATTGGTAAAGTCACTCCCATTTACTTTTACTACCCGGTCACCCGCCTGCAAAGAAATGTCATGTCAAGAAATTAAATTCATTTATATGCATATCTCCAGAAGTTTTGCGATTAAGTTTCAGTCTATAACATTTTTTGGAACACGCGTTTACAAGTCAGCTCTAACATATTGTCCTCATATGTGACAAATATAGTATAGGACTCCCTTTGTCCAAAAGCCAAAATCAATGGGAAATGGCAAAGACATGCTAAAACCATAAAAGGAGGGAAAAAACTAGGAAATTATCTATATATTTGATCTTCCCCTCCTGTGTCTCTCCCTCACCTTCAAACCAGCATGATCCGCCAAGCCTCCAGGGACGACCTTGGAAATGAAAATGGATTGATCACTATCCACAAATGGTGATGAGCCCAGCCCGCCGGCAATATTGAGGCCAAATGGATGGCCGTCCTCTCGATTTAGAGTTAACTCGAAAACATCCATGGCAAAGGTTGGTGTTGGGGTACTTCCCTTATCCCCATGCTGATCCACCGAGTCCATCCCGCTTGCCTCCGTATTATTGTCTGACTCCCCATCTTCGCCGGGCTTGTGCTGAGCCTGCATAACAATACAATTACACGTGTAATATTACAAAATTACATATTATGCAACTACAGTCGGAACATCATACTACTAGCAGTTACATTAAAAAATATTCATAGTAATAAAAAATCATAAAAACTCACCCGTTGAAGAATCGCTCGTATCGTCTCCGAATCTGCATTTTCCGCCACGATCCTCTTGTTTTTCAAATGATGAGGCGTGTCTCTCCTCTGAAGCTTCAAATTCCGCTTCTCCTGGTCATCCAAATCATCTCGGTCATCATGATATTCCTCTTCATCGTCCTCCACGGCGAAACCTACGTGTTTCTCCTCCTGTGAACAAACAAAAAGTATTATTTCTTTCTCTTTTCCTTCCACTTTCTCCTCTCAACATTATACCCTGTCAACGTTGAGAAATGACCACTTCCAAAACTGTTCAGATTAACTACAAAAAGAGTGAAATCAACTACAAGAAGAATCAACGCAAAAATACTTTGCCTTTCACCTTGCGGACATTTCATACGTTTTTCTCGATTAAATCACTCAAAATTGAAAAATAATGCTTAAGTACAGCGCACTTTTGTGCAAATTTTGTTTCTACACTGGTGGAAAAAATGCATCGATCATTTAATAGAAAAATATGAAAAAATTAATACACATAAAAAATTATATATCGGAAATGAAATAAAAACAGAGAGAAAATCGTACCAGCAAAGCTCGTTCCTGTTCGGTCAAATCCAGGTCTTCGGCCATATCGTCCAGTTCCTCTTCCGCTTGAGGATCCTCAGCAATGTCTTTGAAAGAGACGGGAGTGTGGTGATGACTTTGGCTGGCGAAGGCTCCAATATTATTACTCAACCCCGACCCGCTCCCACCACTGCTACTGCCGCTCGTCGTCGCTGTCACTGAATGGTAATGCTGGTATGGCTCTTTACTCTCCTTCGACTCCACCATCTTCTGTCGCTCCGGTCTGAACGGTCCTTTCGAGTTTTCCTGTCATTAAGAAGGTGGAAAAGGAGAGAGTCAGCAAAAAAGGTGAAAAAAAATCATTAAAAAAAGCGTGCTCCAACATTATTAGGAAGTTCCTCTTCCTCTCCTCAACAAATGCAATTAGTTCGTGCGTCGTAGAAATAATAGCGACAAAATTCAGGTATTAAAAAGACAAAATTCGAGTATAAATTGCCGAAATCCAGGTATAAAAAAGGCTGAATTCGGGTATAAAAAGACAAAAATTCGGGTATAAGAGAGGCGCAATTACACGCAGAAAATGAGTTTGAACTATATAGATAAAATCATAGAAAGAATTACAACTTTAAGACTGGCAAAACCTTGGAATATTTATATATAAAAGGACAGGAAAGTAGAAATTAATTCCTGCCACAAAAAACTTATGTTCGCTACAGATATATGTAGATATTCTTTTAAACTTTATATTGCGTAAAATTAAGGTCATTTAAAACAAATTAGGCTCCGAAAAAAAAAGGACTTTCCACTTTCCAGGGACAAAGCACGTGCTGTACGACTATTATAACCGAATGAAAGTTAATTAATTTTCTTGGAAAAAAATGAAACAAAAAGTCTTTGTGATCTATATTTTTTATTATCTCAACTTTTCTTCGGGTTTCCTTAAAAAAAAAAGAAATACTTTATGAATTTTCTCCTGAAATTCTCGTTACTCATCCCTATTGAAGTACATATGTATATAAAAAAAAGCAGGTGTGAAAATACGACGATCATGGCTATTATTGTATAGTTCCTAACAGATAAACAGGATAAAAATAACACGGAAAAAGAAAGTTGTAACCTCTAAAAAATGCGTTACATTTACAATTCTCTTCCTCTCCCCCTCCAAATGTTATATACACAATCCTGCCTGAATAAATAAATACGGCGAGAGATGAGCAGAAAGGGGATTTTTTAAAAACATTTATCGTCTCAAAAAGTGAATTATTACGTAAATACAGACTGACTGGAAAAATTACAGCCTGGGTTCATTC
>JAQGBT010003105.1:0-20915 GCA_034698585.1 Disparrhopalites patrizii | reverse complement strand
TTTGGAAACATCCAAAAGAAATACTACTCAAATACATCGAAAATTTGGAAACATCCAAAAGAAATACTACTCAAATATATCGAAAATTTGGAAACATCCACAAGAAATACATCGAAAATTTGGAAACATCCAAAAAATATATATTCAAAATTTGGAAAGCCATTCGTGAACGTTATAAAATATATGTATACAATTTCAAAAGCACTGAAATTTGAAAACCATTGCAAATTTGTAAAGCTTCGAAAATTTGGTAAGCATTAATAATTTCCGATACATTGAAAATTTGGAAAGCATTAATAATTTGCGAAGCACTGAAAATTGGGAAAGCATCGCAAATTTGTAATACATTGAATATAGGAAAATATTGAGCATTTGGAAAAGTGTTGGCAAAAGCGCTTATATAACAAACATAAGATTAGAGTTCGTGAATCCAGGAATTGATAAAAATAAACATGTATATAATGTGTCTTAGCTATATATATACATTATATATATGTACATCCGAAAAAATTTTGCACGCCCGCAAGCCCTAATAAAATTTGGTCTTCCTTCGGATGTGCATTCCACTGACCTGCGTTTTTACCACCAAAAATAATTTGCCCTCCGTTGCCCATATTTTGTTATTTTATTTAGTGCATTTACATTTAGTGCAGCCCTCCACCACCCTCTTTTCCTAAATGGAAAACCTTTATTTTAAGCTGCTTTGAAACGTCTCGCGGGGGCTGCGATCAAAATCCATCCATAATTATCAACTAATAAACAACGCGTATGCGAACACCCCCAATTTTAAACTCAGATTTGATTCTAATACAATTTTTAATATTTTTCACAAACTTTTTATTTCTACGCGCTTGTCCATTTTTATGCCACATTGATTCCCTGCCCTTTTCCGGACGCGCTTGGCCCTCCTTCCGTTTCCGTCGCCCTTAATTTTGGCCATTTTTGTCTGGCAGCCCTCTTTTCCCTCCGGCTAAAGGGGCTGCCCTTAATGGCTTCACATATCACGTAGTCTTGGGTCAATTTTTTTTTCAAAGAAATTTTTTTCATTTTTTAAAAAAATATTAATTTCCTGAAAACTCTGGCACTATTATTACCGCATAAGAAACTCGACCTCGAGCCGGAACCTCAATTCAATGGAATGGCTCATTCCCTGTTGGCCCGGGGAGTTTGAATTTTTTAGGCGGCTGTGGCTGTGTTTTCTTTTTCTTCCTTCAATTTAATTCCTCACATTTTCTCCTGCATTCCTCACGTCCTGCCTTTCATTTTTTGGTCCTTTTATATTCATATGCATAAAAGGGGAAAATATGCACATAATACAGCGAAGTGGATATAACATTTTTACTTTTTACACGGTGCATGGACTATGGCGAGACTGACGTTATTTATAGAAAATTGAAAACAGAAAGATAAAACACGAGAATCTGTTTAAATAACACGGAGAGGCTATGTACATGTGTACAAGTTTGTTGTTGTCAAAATCGAGGCTAAACACGTTTTTAATCGAATCATTCAAATTTTACCCTGATTACGGCATGTGTTTGTGTTTTTCTGTCTGAACTCAACTGAACTGACATAAATGTGATTTTAAATGAGGAAACGACTATTTACTCAATTGTTCCAAGTGTCATAAATAAGTGAGCAATAACAGTGACATGTGACATTTGTTTTCTTTCCTGTTTTTCGGTCTATGGCAGTTGCCGAAACAACATTAGTTGTCAAAACAAATTTCACTAATTCAATAACGTCCGGGGAAAGCAGTCACAAAAATGGCATCAAATTGATGGTGGGAATGGGAAAGCTTCGACTGCTGACTAAACCCTAGATGTTCAGCGTTGAATGTTCTCTCTGGAATTCGGTAAGCCTGTCCAAGCTAAATTTGTTCATTTTATATTTTATGAATTGATGAATAACCATGTTTTTTGCTAAGCTGGATGCAATAACTCAGGAAAACGTGTTTCAAGTCATAATTCACATGAATGATGTGAGAACATTTATAATAGATGTCCGAACGGTTGGACTAGTCTAACGAATTTTGGTGGAGGTATCAAGTGGATCTGAACGACAATAACGGAAATCCTTGGACATTGAAAGGGGATCCAGGGACTGGGATTTGACGTTCAAGAAATAAATGGAGGAACCAGTGGAAGCAGGGAATGTGGCTGAACAACCGGAAGATCCCCCGGAAATGGAAGAGGAAGAAGATTCCGACTATGAATGGGTAGGCGATGAAGATCGGGAGGAACTACATCATGCTCAGCCGGCGTTAGAGCAACTGCTGGATCTAGGAAGATCGGGAGGTCAACCGGAAGTCAATAAGGTCGATGAAGGTCCTCAAGAAGCGGGGATGGTATTAGACGTCAATATTGTCGTACCCGTAAGCAACTTTCATATCCATACTTTTGTAGTTTGTTAGTTTAAAACAAGAATTTTGCCCTCCTGAGCTTTCATTACCTATTACCTACTTATGCCCGATGAAAGCTAAAATCCTTTTTTTTACATGGTATTCACATCCTGTGTATTTGAAGTCATGTCTTTATATATCATTAACAAGTGAATGCTCAAAGTATGAATACATGCTGCACCTTCATTTAACTCCTGAAAATTAATTGACCCTCTAAAATACTTTACAGGCCCTGCTGCGCTTCTTCGAATTTTTAGATGACGTTAAGTCGGCGAAAACTTGCCGATTGGTGTGCAGAGTTTGGAATGAGGCGGCATGTGGCTTCCTCCGCAATCACTCCTGGGTCAAATTGACGGAGAACAAGACCACCCAATTGGAAGATTTTAAAGTACTAATAAATAATCGGACTGGACCCTCACCCTTTCAAAATTACGGAGTCACAGTGAACCATTCTTTTACAAAGGATACCTTTATTAGCTTTCTGCAAGAACCGCACGTGAAGGTCACACGGGTGGTCCTGGATGTCTGTGCAATGGATTTTCAAATACAAGAATTCAATTGGAAGCTTCTGGTGCAGCATAAAGATTCACTACGAGAAATTACTGTCATAACCAGCGATGGAAGGTGGAAACATCAATTTCAAGGGCTTCTTCCTACAAGTTGTCAACTGACAGAGCTAACGTCTCTGACTCTGGTGGGTTGTGAAAGCCTGGACAACCTGGCCTTTGTCAAGTACGTGGAAAACATCTTGTCCCATTCCTCCCCGAAATTCCTGACGTTTCGAGTGACTACTGCTGGAATGATGGCATACATCCTAACGCATTTCAAGTTCCCACAGACATTGACTAAGCTGATCCTGGGATTTGATCATCCTGGTGTGACTTCAAAAGAAGATGCTGATGCTCTAATGACCTTCAACTTACCTGCGGAATGCTTGACTCACTTGGAAATTAATAATTGGAAAAACCAACAGGATAAATACTTCGAAGATAAAATGTTGACTCTCCTTCGGAAGGTCAGTCCCTACGTTCGGATCGTTCGAGTTAATTGTGCCACAGAAGCGTTGGAAGATTTGGAAGTTGAGTGGCCAAAATTAAAGCATTTGTCTACAGGCGTTTTTCCCAACGCTAAACGCCAAAAACATCAGCTCAACACCATTAGTACTTTTGTCCAATACCCTGCTCTCACTACTGTCGGTCTCCGCGTCGTCTGGAAGGATATACCTGAGCATTTTGCGCCAGCTCTCAAATCAAATGACAAAATTAGAGCCGTGGAAGTTGAGGAAATCGGATTCAATGTTGAAAGAGAGGTTTATGTACTCAACGACAAGGTCCCGAGCTTGCTTATGTGCATTGGAAAAAATTTCCGGAGTGTGACATCTCTTAGCTTTAAGGTTGGAATTATTACTTCCACCTTCTTTGTTTCTCTCAAACGGTTCTTCCCAGGATTGAAGAAACTTTCTCTGGACATGAAATCCCCTTGTGATACTGAAGCCTTTACGGGCATCTCTAATTTAGATCAGCGCCGTGGATGGGGTTGGAATAATGAGGAGTTTAGGTCAACACGTAATACCTCCATCGTGGATTTGACAGGTACTTGTCCCTTCTTTTACTGAAAATACTAACTATTGTTTTAAAACCATGTTTACTATGTTTGTTCTAATACATTTAATAATTTCGAATTTTCAGAGCTAGAAATCCTCACTATCAGATCTCAGTCGTACTTGACTCAAAATCTCGTCGTCTTTGGACTAGCTCGAATACCAAAGTTGAAAAAACTGACAATCGTCGTGGTAATTTGATTTTTGAAATACTTGCATTTGTATTTGTTCAATGTATTACTGAGATGCTACATGCTATCAAAGTTACAGGAAAATATTTGTTTTGGTATTCTGAAAAATTTGTGGGAAATACAGACCTTCACATTCAGTAGGGTGATTGAAAACTTATATTGTTTTTAGATTTTTACTGATACACCCACCAATTTAAACTCTAATTAGCTAGCATCTAATTTATTCTCTACATTCACATTTAAATTTAAACTCTGGTTGTCATCACATTTTCTCTTAAACTAGTTTAAAACTTGAGTAAATTTAAGTTGTTTTTAGAATGATGAATTATATATGTGTATATGTTTCCAAATTTTGTAGGATACCTTGGGGAAAGTTTACGCCGACATGCTAATCACCTCCCTGCCACATGTGGACGTCGTTGTAGTTAAACAAGAAGGTTATCAAAAATTTTCAATCTGATTTTTCGGAGAAAACATCTTTGATGGGACTGTATTCAAACAAAAAACATGTTTTTCTTGCAACTTTAATGTTCCGCATTTTTCTTTGTTTGTGAAGTACTTACTTACGTTTATTGTATGTGCCACAAATTTTTCGTAGTCACTTTCCAAGATGGAATAATATTATGCCATTAGCACGTAAATATACATTTTCTAACGTTCGTAATTTACGACACGAAAAAACTTTTTGCACAATCGTTTACATGTCCATTTCACATGTTTATGTTATTATGTATGTAATGTTAGTATGTTGTTTGGTGTTATACTATACACTATTTTGCTAATTATTTTTATTACGGTGCAAGACGGGCGAAGATATTGTTTACGTTTACACTCCGTGAAAATATCTGCAACATGCAACGAATGTTGTTGTTTAATTTAATGTTTTCAGCACAAATTCTTCTAGCATATAATATGAATGCCTGTAACATTAGTTGATTATAAATGTAGAGTTATATTTATTGCTGGGTATGTGAGTCGTCATCCAGAAAGCCAAGTTATCCTACAATCGCTTTTCCTTTGTAATACGTAATTATTAAACCCATCGCTATATATATATATATATATATATATATATAGCCGATAGCCGTGTAAAGTATGTTTTCTGAAAAGATTTGTATTTTTTTTCTATTCATTATACATAGATTATATGTATGTATGTAAAAACAATCAAATGAAATGAGGGATTACTAATTTGTTTTATAGAAATAGTCCATTCCTATCCTTTAACGGATATCTCACTGATTATCGTTTACTTTGTTGTACATACGTGTTTATTTTCAATCTTGTGTCAACGTGTAGGTACTTGTACTTATGTACATAGGTACAACATGTAATATTCAACTTATAACTTTGATTTTATACTTCGTAGCTGAGTGTATTCTGACTTTCACAACCGACCTGTTGTTATTTTTCTGTAAAATGTGTATGTATGCAGATATACTGATATTGCATTTGTCAAAAAACTCCAGGATTTTGGACGGGAGATAGTGCAAGTAAGTATAAGTAAATACTTACGTGTATTAGCAAATTGTATTGTAGGCAGACATCATAGGTACAAATGTATTTAGAGGTGTGTAATAAAAAACGTAACTAACATGCGATAAGCCAAAATAAAATAAATGTTCTTTGATATGGCCAAATTTGTACGGAGTACGGACTGCAGTCCTGTGTAAGTTTAATTTACGGTTTACGGCATATTCATTGTTAATCTCTGGACAACTTTTACATAATCGGGAATGTGTACCCACCTATTTTAAAATTTTGTGGGACAAAATCAAAATCCATAAACGTTTTTGCTTTTTACAAACATTATTCGTTATTTGTGTACTCAAATTCTATTCTGAGTTTCTGAGTGAGTAAATTTTTCAAGTCACAAAAACCGGCAAGGCTTTACCTTGCTAAGGCGGGAAAGCCTGCATTTGGATTTGGAATGTGTTTATTTGGAAAACTCAAATCTGAATTTTAATTTTGTTTTTAGTTTTATTTTATTTTCTCCTCGTGCTTTGGTGCTTTACTAAAACAAAAAAAGAAAAATCAATAAGTTAAACAGCTAACGTTTTTACCACTTATTGTTTAAATTAGCCATCTTACACAAGAATGGACTGTGGAATCGGTGATTATTGAAATCATTCATTACTGAAATCCTGACAATTCCCTCCCCGAAGAGAGGTTTTCAACTTTAAACAATCCTCGTCTCATCCCAATTACGAAGAAGTTAATATCACTTATAGTGATTTCAAGCTACCGAAGCCCGAAGTAAGTTAATACGTTAGACTGCTTTGGATTTTTGGAAGGTTATTCCGCAGTCAAAAGTTGTAGGTGTAAAAGCTTTAGAATTAGCAATGAAAATTGTTTAGATCACACGTGCAAAAGATGTTTCTTATTATTGTAAGAATATACCTACTACCTACATATATACCTCTAATGGTTATAAATATTTTACATCTTGTTGTTTATTACACTTTTTCCCATATAAAGGTCACTTGGGGTCATTTGTGGATTGGATGGATTAGTTTAACCTGTTGACTATACATCTATGGATGAAATAGAAGGGATGGAGGAAGGCCGATGTCTTGATCCTTTGGAAGAGGCGCCTATCCGGGTCATTCCGGATGTGGTAAAGATTAGAATTTACATTTTCTTTCCGATTGCTTATAGCTGACATTTAGACTAAGAAGAGGCTCCGGACTTTTTTGGGCCCTCCAATACTTTCATGTTGACATTTCTTATCTTATCTCAGATAACAGGTCACCGGAGTGAAAGCATACGGGTCAAAAAAAAATTCGGTGCCTTTTCTTAGCCTATATATATATATATATATGCTGGTTTAATTTCTGATGCAGCTAATACCAATAGTACAAATTGCCAATGTGCATATAGATATAGATATATGTATGTAGTATGTAGGTATAAGTTTGTAACATTAAACTAATTATTAATAATGACTTTGATGTCGGTATAAAACTTTTTCAGGCATTGCTGCGAATGTTTGAGGTGGCCAAAGACATTAAACTGATCAAGTCTTGTCGGATAGTCTGTAAATCTTGGAATGACGTTGGCTGTCGCTATCTGCGGGAACATTCTCACGTCAGACTCTACTACGAGGACCACCCGGAAAGTTCGGAAAAGATGGCTGAATTCAAGGCACTACTTAAATCTCACCCAGATTTACCCAGTCCATTTCAAAATTATCGAATTACGTTAACTTCCTGTACAAATCCGGTAGTGATGTCCTTCTTGTTCCGAGAAAATGTTAGGTTAGTTGGGATCAAGGCGTCCCCCAGAGAGAAATTCAATATCCGTGAATTCAACAAACTTGTGGAGAAGAATAAGAATTGGATTCTGCGGCTCCGGATTGATGGGAATCACGATTTCCATTACCCATCTGATGAACCGGTGGTGGAGAGTCCATTGCTCAAATTAAATTATGTCAAATTCAATGACACCTGCAGTCCGTTTGCTCCCTGCTGCCATGCTCATTACATCCGCTCCATACTTTCGCATTCAGCGCCAAGGACACTTCGGATTAATGTCGCTAGTGCGGATGTGATGTGCCAAATATTTGTTTATAATTATCGCCTCCCGCCTAACTTAACAAGACTCACTTTGGATTTTGGTTCCTTTCCTCCTTTAACCCAAGACACAGCCAATCGCATAGGTGCACTTCATTTGACGGAGAAATTGAAGCGCTTGGAAATTAATTGCTCCTTCCTAGATTCTGATTCCTACTTAAGTGACAAGATTGATCTCATTTTGGAGCGCGTTCGACCCAGTATTAACGACTTACGCTTGGACTGTCTGTCCGTGGACGATTTGAAGTGGGAGTGGCCCAAATTGACGCATTTACGAGCCAGAATTTCCGATGGAAGCTTCAGGGGTTTCACCCCGAGGAAATTCCCCAGTTTGACCTCTGTAAGTTTGGGCTTGCAATGGATGGAGTTACCGTATTATCATCCAAGATGTGTGGAATCCATACTCAGCGTCCATAGCATGGAATTGGAAGTGTGCCTTGTGGATGTTCAGGTTGGACCGGAAGTGGTGGAGGGCAAGTCCATGGGCTTATTTATGTGTTTGGCCCGACATTTCCCCAATGTCGTCGATGTCACTCTCAACGTTCCCATTCTCACAACACGCTTGTTTACGGCCCTCAAAAAGTTTTACCCTAACGTAAAGCAATTAAGATTGTGTTGGTACAGATTGTGCAATAAGGAGATTTTCACTGGTTATCATGGTCTTGACACCTACCGTCAATTGGGTTGGAGCATAGATGAAATGAACCGGGAGACGTCCCTCGCAGATTTTGAAGGTAAATAGGATGAAGAAAATGCAGTTTCACAAACAGCAGGTTATGCACAATAAATACGTACATATATAAATAATATTTACGTAACAAATCTTGGTTTTATTAAATAGAGCTGGAACACCTTCACATTGGAACCCTGTTCGGCTTAAATGATGACATGATCAAATACGGATTAGCTGAAATTCCGAAGCTAAAATCTCTGGCAGTATCTATTGTAAGTAAACAAGATGTTGCCGATTTTGTCATACATAAGCATATTATTATTAATTATTTTATTATACGTACCTATATATTATGTGATTTTCCTATGTTGTATAAAGTTACTCTATCTTATTTTATCATATTAAAGCCCGGAGCAACCCGAGAATTATTTCAACAGTACATGAGCCATGTTGAGATTCAGATAGACTAATATGACTGTCACTGGAGAACCCACGCCCAACCATTGAGACTTCGAGACCTTCCCCATGAAATTAGTGTTGCGAACCGCTCTTTGCCTGAAGTTATTTAATGCATGAATGTATTACATTATAAATTACGTAAGTTACTAGAATACGTTGTCGAAGTCTTTACGTATGTATTGTTCTTTTCGTACAAACACTTTATTTGTCCAGATTTTTCTGTAATTGTCTAATTCTTACATGTCACTAGGACAAAGACCAAAACACTTAGATTAACAGCTTCAATTAGTATCTCGAGATGATGAATATGAAAGACTATCACTTGATTTCGTTATCATACATATTCCAACTTCGGAGACGTGTGAATAAATTTTTTTAAACTGTTTTTCGTACCTCAAAAGAGTAAAGACAAAACCAAATAACATGGGACAGTTGCGCACATTATGATATATACATTATATAGGTATATAAATAAGTACGTGCATATAATATAATGTGTAAGTATAGTGAAATACCAAATTTCAGAATTTTACCATACTGAGCAACAGCGACAGAAGCGAAAAACCGATCATCTGCGATAATTCGGTTACAATTGCAAACCGCTTCATGTGCGCAGCGCACATACAAACGTCGAAGGAGAAGCATTATCGTCATGCATGCTTGTGTATTAACTATCTTATAGGCTAGCGGTGCCCAACCCTTTGACCGCGGTCACAAATGCACCCACGGGGTTTTCTGTGCGCCCACGACCATTTTAGGGCTCATAGCAAAAATTACCACTTTTCAAGCAGAATGAAATTTTTTATTTATCTATATGTACCTGTGGGCAAGTACAGCACGTATAAAATACTTCATACATGCAATAGAATTGAGTCTGGAGTAAGAATTCTTTCAAGCGTACGTGTCAGTGCCTGCGGAAATCACCGCGAGCGCGTTGTGAAAAGTTGGATCTGTGCTAGGTTTATGATAGGTTAGCTCCGGTGGCGCTGTGTAAATTTAAATAATATTTAAACTACCGAATTTCATCACGCAGTTAATGCAGTTGAAAACAGCGTCGTGCTCAGACCGACGATTTTTATTCAGATTTTACGGCGCATCTGGTTTGCCGAAAAATAAACGTACCTATATGTTTCGTGCTTATTGTATATAATTTAAATTGCGCAGAAACAACACATTTTTCCTATACCTTTTAAATGGAAAGTGACGCCGCCGAGAAACTGCGCGCCACGGAGAATTATCTCCGGGTAAATTTCCTTTCAGAAAAATGTCTTGCTGAGTCTTTTCATTATCAGCGCATTTTCATTATAGATTTCCCCCCACCACAATATGAATTGCGTGGGAATGACATAAACTCCATGCCTCTTTAATACGCAGTGAAAACCCTTCAGAAATCCGTGCGTCACGTTCCCAGCTGCAAGCACCTAGCGCCGCTTCGACGTTTTACTATTCGCCGTTATTGCGTTATGCAGACACAAATGTGCTTGCAGAAAAGCTTTATCATTCCTCAGAAACGTGATTGAGAAATACAAAATTATCCATTAAATATTAGCGAATATGTATCCGTTTGCATTTTTTTGTATTTTTATTCCTCGATATAATAAAAACATTTTGCCGTTTTGCGGGAGAGGGGAAGTTTAGATGGCGGGCCTGCACCCTATAATTACGCCTTTTATGAGTCAAAACTTTTTGTGACCATTGCACCGCAGCAATATTACATTTGTGACCGAGAGATTCAACTGGTTGGGCACCCCTGTTATAGGCATTCCGTCGCTTAAGAACCAAAACTAACCATCGTGCTTACGTATTATGTAGCACTTGATATGTTTTGCTGCTTCAACGACGCTACGTTAATACATTATTATAATCGGCTGGATATTGTTGAATAGCACTTCTCGTTCAGACACTGACCGCGAAAATAAGATGCGTGTTTACCTGTATCGAATAAACACACTTCCGATAGGTGAGACCGGGCAGAAATTGTAGATGGAGCTCCACACGTTAGAATTCGAAGTGTATTTCGAAGGTTGTTGAACGGTGCTATTAATAACGAGCATGCAGGAGGGGTGCATTTGCTAGAGCTAGTTGCAAAAGTAGCATTCAAGGTTCATCCATTTCTGCAGCGGTCTGACAACATAATTAAAGACGTTTTGTGGGTGGCATCCTTAAAATATCTTACACGTCGAAATTGACTCCCGTGATACATTTGAAGAACATGGGAAACATCTGAACCTCACAATGTACAGATTTTTGTTGGCCAGCTCACCCTGTGTGGGCATTAGATCAATTCATCGTTGACTATACCAAATGATACAATCGAAAAAATACTTCTGATTTTGATGGCTGCAAAGCGGCGGATCCCAAAAGAAATTTTTTTTGACTAAAACACCCCACAAGCCCACAATGAGTACATGCTGTAGCATATAGTACATATATGTGTATATATTTATTATGCAATATGTATGTTATGTATATTTTGTAATATGCTAAAGTCGAGTTCTACATTTTTAACTTTTTTCCAAAATCCGATTTTAGACTTTGGATTAAATTCAAAAAAATGGAAGCCATCAATATGGCTGAGCATGAGTTTTATTTGCATACATATGTGTACCGTCGAATTGACATTTGTAGATGACATTTGTAGATTTATATGCAAGTCAGTTCAAAGAACAAAATAATTTTGTGTGCACAAAGAATTTGTTGTTTCATGGCCATTAGTCAGGAATCTGTACCATAATTTTTGTGATCTACTCCTCGGAACTACCAGAACCGGAGCTAGAACCAGAGCCAGATTCATCACTTTCTTCCTCCGAAGATTCCTCCCGTTGCTTTTGCTTTCGTCGATGACCTTTACCTCTACGACCGCCCCCGGAATGTTTTTTCCAATTGCCCCAATCCCCGCCATAGCCACCACCAGGACCAAAGCCGGCGTATTCACTTCCAGGGAATTTGACGTACTTACTTCCTGGAAACATCCCACGACCCTTTTTGGCCTCCCCACGCTTCTTCCGGTAATAGCCGCCGTCGTCGTCATCGCCCATCCCAGCGTATTTACTCCCAGGGAACTTGACGTACTTGCTTCCAGGGAACATTCCCCGGCCTTTTTTATCTTCTCCAGCAGGTTCAGGAGCAGCCCGCTTCTTCCGCTTCCCAAATTCCTGGGCATATTCGCTCCCGGGGAAATCTGGGAGCCCGCCCTGAGGTGGACCCCCGAATTGTTGGGCCATATCGCATCCCATGTAACCACAATCTTGGCGTTTCTTCTTCTCACCTCCCGCTGGCTCCTCTTCTTACGTAGGAATATGAAAATATATACATAATGTCAATTTACTTTTTTTAAAGGTTACGATGCACGCATCTAAAATTTTTGTACAATTCTCATTCTGCCCCTGGATGTTCACATAAAAAATACTGATATAGAAATTATTTCTTACCGGGGAAAAAGCCGCCGGGTTCCGCACCCGAATTCACCGAATCCAGGAGGAAAAGGCCCGTACATAGCAGAGACAGAAGGGGAAAGGCCATCTTGAGTTGCTGGTAATTCGTACTAGCATCTAGTCCAGAATTTTACCTCGGATTCAGTATTTAACAGTGACAATTCGTACAGTCAATGTCAAAATAGAAAAACTATTTTTCAGGCTTTATTTCAATGACGAGGAAGGTAAACAAGATCTATGTTTTTCTATGCATTGGGACAATACATCCATTCATTTTTGTTGGGTGTTGGAGCAAAATATTTTCAGAGAGAATGTGGTATTAGAGCTCCTTATCGATTCAAGATAAATTTTGCCATAATCAATTTCCGTATCAGGTTTAATTTCAAGTGAGAAAATTTCGAGTTTGAAAATTTTCGACTTATTTTCTTTTCTTGCCTGCAATAATTATGTTATGCAGTATATGTAATATGTAAATGCATAGTCGTTGGCTGGCATATAGTGTGCTTTCTCCTTTTGTCATGTTATCTTAAAAAACAAAAATTGATTAGGAAACCCAAATGAAAGCACAATCTGTCATCATACTATGTTATTATTTAATATTACGAGTTAAATTTCGAATTTATCCACGGATAACTCGATCAATTACCGCAGTGTCGTAATTTGAAACATTACTATTTTATTAAACAAATTTGAAACTTGACACTTGATATTATTTCAACTATACAAAGATTATTTGTTTTTCCATGGAGTTCGAATTCTGTCAAAATACCGACTCGAAAATCCAGCTTCAAGTAATATTTCAAGTTCGCAATGAAAATAAAGTAACGGATACGGAACTCCAAATGTCGTGGCAAGCAAAGTATTGCCATTCGAACGATTACACATACCACGCTAAAATAAGTTCTTGCGAGGAAAAACAGGTATAATGTAACTATTTATATATAGGTATATAATAGGTATTCATAAAACTATTATGATTCTGACCTCGTCCAATCCTGGGTCAAGTGAGAAAGGACTGAAAGGAGTTAATAATACATAGCCTCATAGCATGCAATAAGGTAACCTGCGGACTTGATGATGCTGATATATGTGTTACACATGTGAGGTACAAAAACCCGGGTATAAGTCGCACACAAAATCCCCGGGAAAGTTTTAACCCGGAAGACACAACAAAAGCATGCAGCCAGCCCGAATCTCAATATTACCCAAATCTCTTCCTAAATAATTTTAATTGTTTTGACAAAATCAAATATTTTTCAGGAGTATGTTATCAAAAATCTTATTTAAAAGTAGATCCGAAATTTTCCCAGATCTCGGGGCAACATGAACTACCTTGCAAGGTTGCTGTAATAAAGGTTTAATTGTCTGCACAATAACGATTGATATTGATATTTTCTCAGCGTACAAACTAATTTCAGTTACATACTGCAGTACAAAAATTGATATTTACTTTTATAATTTCTCATTTACCCAGCGATAGCAATTACTGTCAGAGCATGGCAGGGGAAAGCGAGGAGGTTTTCGAGCTCAAGGCGGCGGGGGCGTTTGAGGATGATGGATTTGCGAATTTTGACATGGGAAATGACTTGAACATTCCCGTTGTGGTAGGTTTATTTTTATTTTTTAATTGTAATCAGCCCATATTTTTTGTGGCCTTGGTTAAGGTTATTACCACTAGTGGTAGCTGTAATAATTAGTTTTATAAAACATTCTCATCCCTCATCACAGTAAACGTTTTCTTTCAAGAGTAGATTATCATCTACTCTTGCTGACGTTTGGCAATTATTTGATGTGGTTTAATTAATTGCCTTTGGATTTAATAAAAATATGTTTATCTTGATACAGGCCCTAATGAGATTATTCGAAGTTGCAGCGGATCTGGATTTCATCAAGAATTGTCGCTTCGTGTGTAAAACCTGGAATGAAATTGCCTGCCGATGGTTACGGGAGCATACTCAGGTCAAACTTCGAGATGACACCCCACAAAGGTCACTGGAGTTCCTGGAGATCCTCAAGGCTCATTCCCGTCTGGGCTTACCATCTTCACCATTCCAAAAAGTATGTTTGACCGTCACCAATTTTGATGATCACAGCCTGACCTCATTCCTACGGGATGTGGGAGCAAATGCCCAAATCTCCGGGTTGACCCTGAGTCCCGGGGTAAATTTTAAGATCCGAGAATTTCACCAAGTTTTGGAGCCCAATAAAAATGCTCTGTCCCACCTCAAGATCGTGACGGATGAGTCCGGATTTGAATTCATGGATGAATCCTCCCGGACCTTCCCTTGTAACTTACCCGCCTTGGATTCCTTGAAAGTGATTGATCAATGTGATGATGAAGATGACTGTCATCACTGTGACTACCTCCGGAGTTTACTGTCCCGGGCTTCGCCCAAAAATCTATTTGTCGTGGCAAACTCCGCCAACGTCCTAGCCAACGTCTTGAGAGGGTACGAAATGAATACGAAATTGACTACCTTGGCCATTAAAATTGACCTTGGCTCCTGGCCCACGCTGGAATTTGCGGAGGTCATTGGAGCCCTCGCACCCACGGATTGTCTTCATTCCCTGAGAATTGTCTGCTCCATTCCAGAGCCATTCCTCCAGGGTCACATTGCCCCCCTCTTTCGCCGGGTTCAGCCTTTCTTGAAGAACTTGATTTGCGATTGCGTGTCTGTGCAGGATTTTTATTGGGGTCAATGGCCCATGCTCCAAGAATTGAAGACGTTGGTGGTCAAAGGGAATTTCTCGGAATTTTCTCTAGCCAAATTCCCTCGATTGACGGCGTTGGGTTTCAGAATAAAATGGAATCAACTCCCCCATAATTATTCTTGGAAGATGGAGCCCCACGGGAATGTCCGGGCGGTGGAGGTGGAGCAGCGTGGGGCGGAGAATAAGTCCGTGATGAATGCGAAGGCTTTAGACTTTTTCAGGTGTCTCAAACATCACTTTCCAAAGGTGTCGAGCCTCACCTTGAAATTACAGGTGTTTTCCCCGCAAATCCTTGTGGGACTCTTAAGAACCTTCCCGCGAATTCAACACCTTCATTTCTACCTGAATGACTGTGGGAATCCAGAGGATTTCACGGGGATATGGGATGTCATCCGGTTTCGGAGGTTGGGCTGGGATTTTGAAGAATGGCCTAGAGGACCATCTTTGGCTGATTTCCAAGGTTGGTGCATATAGCTTTTATACAGTTAATCTTTAAATTAAAATTAAAAAATGTTTAAACTGTATCGCTGCATGTGATTCCATGATTCAGCCAAGCAAAGGTGTAATTTGCAATACCTAAATAATAATAATTTTCCTCTACACGCAATGCTTTTTCCTACAGATTTGGAAACATTGACATTATGGACGACATTTCCATTTGACGAAGATTTGGTGCGCTACTGCTTGTCCCGCATTCCAAAATTACAATACCTTTACGTATCCGAAGTATGTAGTAATAATTAGTTAGTTAGTTAGTTAGTAATACACAATTGTTGATACTTTTGTACCGATATTTTTCTTCATTGACGTAACATTTTTTCCTACTTTTCAGTGGTCCGCCAGAGATGGGCGAGAGGAAATTCTTCGTGAGCATTTCCGAAATCGTGTCAACGTTTCCGTCACAAAGTACTTGGGTCGTCTTGGTGGCATAAGGGTGTAAAATTTAATCTAACCTACGTACTTTTTGTTCAATGTGGCCTGGAAGAATTTGACTGGATCTGAATCGACTGAGATTGAGCTCTGTTGGAAAATCATTTACTTTGGGTTTACGTCATTTGCACTCCTGGAACGTATATACTAATTAATTGATGCTATTTCCGGTATTCCGGACTTCTGGTGCACTATTTAAATTTTACAAGTTGATCAACCAGAGACACAAACCTTATCGTTGTGAGTGCACTGTTTTTATGTATTTGTATGTACTTTCTGTGATACAAGATTTTTGAATATAAAATGTTTCCTGCTTCCGCAGATAAAAGAACTAACATGTGACACGTAAGGATCGTAGCAAGTTAGTATATATGTACAGAGGCAGTATATCTGTACTTGCATTTAATAATAATTATTTATTATAAGTAATAATGTGTATATTAAGTTCCCAAAAATGGTCAACTTTAGCTCACAGAGTATGTAAAGCAATAAGAGGCAACAAAATGGACTAGGCGAAACCAGGTACAGGGTTTTAAATAATACTTAAATATTGATTTCATCAGCTTTTGCTCATAGCTACTTGACATTTATCGCTAGTTTCGAGATTAGCGAAAACCCTTTAACGAATCACTAAACAGAAACACGAACTAAACCAATTTTATATGTGGTTCTTGGTGAGAAACAAAACAAACAGGTTACTTCCATGCTTTCGACAACTTCGTTAGGAAATACAAATACATACTTATATCGTATTGGTATTACACAAATGCTATGCTTCAAGGGCAAGTTTTGACTGTTGGAGTTACGAACTGACATTAATTCCACTTTAACATTGCTGAAGGTATGTGTATTATTACACGCTTTGCGAAGTATTAATTTGTCAAAATTCTAAGATAGCTTATATATGTATACATACTACTGAATAACACAACACGTATTTCCTTACAAAATTATGCGTCTCAACCGCGTTAATTTTGACTTGGCTTCGTCGAGAATCTCTTGATTACCCGAGATGTGTAGTCCACATTGCATCACATTCAGTGTTTCCAAGTTCCTGCAGTTATTAACGATGGCGGAGAATCCACTGGTACTGATCTAAATTATTCCGAAAATAATTATTACTTCAGCACGTGTTTTAGTTTAAAATCACAAATGCTAATACACATGACATCTACACGAAGAACGATATGATATCGTATTATCAGAGTGAGCTGAATGATTAGTTTTTTACCTGACCACAAAAAGAAATATCCAGGAAGGAGAGATTAGGCAGCTTTAGAGCAACCTTCCAAGTGGCTTCACTTAAATCTTTACACTTCGAAAAGCTTACTTTTTTTAAAGCTGAAACAAAGCCAAACATCATTCAGGATTGACTATTACATATTATTATTACATACATACATATGTATATTAACATAATAAACACAGGAAAAAATGTTGCTACTTACAAACTAGGCGAGAAAGACAGAATCCTGGCGGATTACTACTATTTCTTTCGAGAACAGTCGCACGCCGTTTGAGCACTGTGGAAGGTGACAATCTGGAATCAAAATCATCCAGTTCGATTCCAGCTACACCTCTGTCCGTTACCCGAGACTGACAAACTTTGAGAAACTGAAGACCTGGCATGTTTCCAATAATGGCTTGCATAACCACGTCTGTCACTGTCGAACCACATACTCCTATATCCAATTCTGTGATTTGGTGTAATCCACTTAGAATTGTAGCAAGATTGCCCGCCACAATCGTATTATTACGGTTCATATCCTAAATGTTTGAAAAACAAATCCAAAAACATGTCCCATTATTGAATAGCGCCATAAACCATAACTATATCTATATATAAATAAAGCCATTATCATTTGCATACGCACTGTCATATTGCTATTGTGAAACTAAAAAACTGAACTGCGGTCGTTGCTAGTATTAAAATTGTACTATTAAATAACCATCACTCACATAAAAGGGAATTATACTCCTCAGTTTCAGTACTCTCAAATTTCCGCAATTTACAAAATTATCCGGATTTAGTTGCAATCCTGCACACGAACTTAAGTTCAAAAATTGGAGATTAGGCATCCATTGTAAAAATGAGACATCCCCCACCTCGCCATTCTTGCTTAAAACCAAATGTTTAAACCGAGATAAGTCTACTCCTTGCGAAGACAAATTATTGAAGTCTAGTTTTGAAGACTCTGAAGGACAAAACACAATGTTAGAGAGATACATACAATTAATACACAAGTTTTTATTTTTACAACACTAATTTTATTAATAAGAGTCTTTACCAATTTCAAAATGAGTAAGGTGTTTTTGCTCCTTCAAGAATGCAGCCATCTCCGTGGCTTTAATTTCGGAGCAATTATTCACACAAAGGGTAGTCCAGTGAAATTTTTCTGAATAAATAGAATTCAACTGTTTCATTACAAACTTATATGGAAATAAAGATTCTACAAAAGGCGGAAAATGAAAACTGAAAATCAATTATAAAATAACTGAAAATTTCCGGGATGTTTTAGCACAATTTAATCAAAAGTCTTTTTTACCGAGGTCTTGAATGAGTGCCAATGCTTTAAAATCAACTCGGGTGTCATCGAATATTAGTTCCCGTAAGCACTTTGCACGAGGAGTGTCCAGGAAACCCCAATGGAGCATATGAAAGGTAAGAACATTGTCACTAAAATCTTGAAAGTTTTCCGTTGAAACCTGACCCTGAGCAACTTCAGAACAAATTAAAATATTTACATTTACATATATAAGTGTTTCACGCAAAAGTATTGTAGTAGAGAAATTAAATTCTTCCTGAATCATTCCCAAACCTCCGTTTTAAAAATATTTTTTAAAACAAACATTCTTTACCGGCAGGGTAGAAACGATTGAATACAGCTTTCGTGAAAGCCATTTTGCACTCCGAGAGATTCAGTCTCCTTAGGTTTTGTGTTGACGTGAGTAGCGTCAGAAGCACGAAATCGCTTAAGTTTCTGACATTAAAATTAACTATCATTCAACATCGCATATCGGCACACAACGCATTTAAAAAAATGCTCTCTGATTTTACATCATTACGAGAGATTTATTATGTTCGTGACAATTTGGAAAAGAATATGAATTTACGTGTTTTGCGAGAGATCCAATGATTCTAAATTTTGCAAATCAAACAAAATATGTAAATGAAACGAGATTCGCCCCATCATAAGGTACTGGTTGCAGGATCTTAACCCAAGATGTTTCAAATTCTTACAGCAATGTCGAAAATCTTCCTACACACAATGAACCATTAGGTAAATTATTATTAATTTTATCGTTATTCCGCTTGTGGTGACTGCCGTAATTAACTAGAGCGTGATTAAGCCCACACACTACATTGCAACAAAAAAATTTGAGGATAAATAATTCTGAAAATCATACCTCCCCGACATTGCCCAGACATTGCGGAAATGTACAATCAAAAAAGTCTAAGTACGTAATTTGATCACTATATTGACTCCAAAAAGACAAGCTGTATCTACTGAGCTGGACTGAATGAAAGACAAATTGGGTCCATATGCGAAGAGGCTTCTCTGAATTATTGAAATATTTGACTGGCTCTTCCGTGTCTTCCACTTTCATCAGCAACTTGTCCTGCGAGCTGGCCAATTTTCCGTCTAAAAACTCTCTCCAACTCTCACAAACTTGCCTGGCTACGAGAGTATCTCTGCAGGTCAAATTCCTGTAGATCACGTCCAGTATCTGGAAACGAAATGAAATATATTTAGATCCAATATCCAATGTAGCAATAGGCACACGTGTAAACAGTTAACGTCTGAAATGAATAACAAACAAAAGGACAAAAATCGCAAGCAAAGAGTCATTAAAAATCGGTTACTTACTTCGTGAGGAAATTTTAAATCATCGTCCCGAGCACCTAGAAAACTCACTTGAATCCCCATTGTGTAAGAACCAGAAAAGACGAGAGGATTATTGGTATTTGACAGGAATTGTAATTAACCAGGGTCTTGACTAGTTTTATTTCCATTCAACGTCCACATCACTTCGTCATTTGTAAACCTTTGGAATCAAATACAAGTACAGTTTACAAGAATACTCGCTATTTGGCTTTGCTACAAAGTAACTTATAAATCTAACAACAATAAAACATTTTATCACACAAAAAAGGGCTCTACAAAATGTGGAAGATGTGAAATGTGACAGAATCGAAAGGTGCAACAGTGACAGATGTGCACTGAAAAGAAATGATAATCGCTAATATTAATTAATTCATAATTCAATTTTTCGTCATTTCACCGAAGGAGAAGCTTATCAATTACCAAGTGATCTATATATGTATATATATATACCTTTATAAACGTCCAACATATAAAGTGCTACATTTGTATCTGTAATTGTATACCTAATCAAACGAACACAAAACAGAAACTAATAGCACCTATATACTGTGTATGCCCATTTACCTGTTTTCAAATAACATAATTGTAAAAAATCGTTGACGATAGCTTCAATGACTCACCTGAAGTCGCAGGCATGAAGAGAAAAATGAGGATGACCTTCGAGTTCTTTGTTTGTTCCTTTTTGATTTGAATCTGTTATATATAGGGAAAGTAGAAATAAAAACAAATAGTTTTAATTAGCAACAACATTGATTTTTGTAAATAGTTAAGTAAAGTATAGATTATATACGTAATACGATTAACAAATACAACAATGTACTAAAAACTTGAAACTTTGTGTATGGCAAATCAGAAAACATCTCATGTCAATATTAATTTCCAAATTCATGTGATCGCTGCTAATTGCTAATTACGTATAAAATAGGTTCGGATGGAACTTGACGAGCACCGCGTCTGTTCTCACGAGAAACAGACGAGGGAAACTGCCTTTAAAAAGTGGCCTAGGCTTTAGCCGGAAAATCCGGCTAATTTAAATGCGTTATTATGAACAGTATA